>JAPFFA010000022.1:78575596-78586406 GCA_026153275.1 Sciades herzbergii
CAGGCATCCAGTGTCAGTTTTCAGCCTTGTCTCTCGCATACAGAGATTTCTCCAGATTCTCTGAATCTTTTAATGATCTTATGGACCATTGCTGATGTGATCCACAAATTCTTAAATTGTTGCACTGTTTGCCCACACAGTCTTTCACAGAGCGGTGAACCCCGCCCCATCTTTACTTCTGAGAGACTCCGCCTCTCTGGGAGGCTCTTTTTATACCCAATCATCTTACTGACCTGTTCCCAATTAACCAAATTAGGTTTTTTTAAAACATTACACAACTTTTCCAGATTTTTGTTGCCCCATCCCAACTTTAAGCATGTTGCTGGCACTAAATTCAAAATAAGCATAGAATAAATAAATAAATAAATAAATAAACTCCGTTCTCAAACATCTATTTCAGTATCAATCAAAAGTTTGGACGCCTTATAATTCAATGTTGTTTTTTTAATGTTTATTAATTAAAAGACACTTCTTCATGTCTGAAAGTAATGATGGATGTCGTTTCTCTTTACTTAGTTGTTCAGTTCATGACATAATATGGATTACTACAGTTGTGGTGTGGAATAGAACTATTTACTGTATTTTTATTGTTCACCGTTTGATCACAAACACATTAAGAAGGCAAGAAATTGCATTAATGACCTTCTGACGAGACACAGCTGTTAATTGAAAAGTATTCCAGGTGACTCCCTCATGAAGCTGGTTAAGAAAACGACAATATAGTGTGCAAAGCATCATCGAGGGAAACACTGGTGACTTTGACGGATCTAAAATAGGAAACATTTTTTTGTTTACTACATGGTTCCTTATATGTTCCAGATGTTATTTCCTAGTTTTTATGCCTTCATTATTGTTCTATAATGTAGAAAATACAGAAAAACATATGAATGAGTAGAGTAGGGGTGTCCAAACTTTTGACTGGTTGTCTTAGTACTATTGTTAATTAAATATTTGGTTCCCATGATTTGCAAATCATCACATTCTGCTTTTCTTTATGTTCTACACAGCGTCCCGACTTTTCTGGAACTGGGTTTGTGTATATGAGTCACAGAGAATCAGGACTGACTCCAGGGTCAGATGGGGATTTTGTAAACACTGGTCACACCAGATACTTGGACGATATTATCAGAAGCCATTAATAACGATGAGGCCAGGAGTGGGATGGTTTCATTTCCAAACGACGTCGTGAAGGAAACTATCTCCGTTTCATAAATATTGCTTTAACTCTGAAGACAACGTCGAAGCTATTATTTTGAAATATGACTTTAGTTTAAGTGCATGCTGTTTTAGTCTGTTTTCAGGATGAACTGAGGTGGTGATCGTAGCTATGCTTTGTGCGGCGCGGAATCACTGCAGGGTGTTGTTGATTATTTTCCTACAGCAGCATGCCCAGTCACACTTTATTCCATAAAGGCATCATCAGGCGAGCCTTTTAAGTTTTGCACACATGAGCAAAAACGGCTTCTCAGCATGATCAGTGTTCATATTGATTCTTATTATTATACTGTAGATTTGTTAAAGCTCTGGATTTTGAAGTGATGAATAAATATTTGGCCTCACTGACCATTAAAATACTCTCCGCCTCCCTGGATACGACAAAAGGAGAAAGAACATTAGCACACGTGCAGACCGCTCTTCACCGTACCCAGTCCTCCGAAGCATGCTGGTCTCTTACACAGTGTTTAGACAGAAGATCGAACGTACACGCTTATCCTTCGTTCTACCAGCCAAGCACGTCAGGACGTCTCCTCCGTGACCGATTAATGCTGAAGGATAATCAGGTCTAATTCAGGAGTGAGGTTCGACACTGAGAACGCGTGAGCAGAAAGCATGGCAAAGGCTCCACACAGAGCTGTGCTCGAGCGCCGCGGCCCAAATACCGAGCACGTCCAAAGCCCATGAATAACCAACCATCGCTAAAATATCCTTTTGTTTCCGAGCTGAGGCAGATCTGGCAATTTAGTGCGAGATCCGACAGCGCTACAATTTGCGTCATGTCTGCCGAGCGCGAGAAAAGACATGACTTTCAGCGAAGAAATAACGCGGCGAGGCTGGGAGGCAGTATAATGGCGAGTCCCCTTTCTTCTCCCTGCTGTGAAGCCTCGCGACCCGCACGCCGGCTGACATATTGAGTTTGACGAGAGAGCGAGAGCGCTCCCCAGACACACAGAATATGCTCCAAGCGGCGACAGGGAACGGGATCAGACAATCACAGAGAGAAATGGAAGATGGAAAGGGGAGAAAATAATTCATACATGTATTCAGAATTCAGCTGGGCTCGACTGCTCAAAGTAAGATGAGGACTGAAAGCACACACAGCCGGCGTCGGGCGATGGAAAGGCAGATGGAGGATGAGATTGGGGCCTCTCCATCTGGGCCCCACTCTGGGAGTATTTATTTGGGTAAGAGTGTGTAGGGACGAGGTCTCTCTAGTCCTCCGCCTCGACACGACACGGTGCTGGGGTTCCAGTGATCGCAAAGGAGGAAAAAATGTCAGCAAAACGCACCCTACCAAGGTTCTATTTTACATAATACCACCATGGGAAGGAAAAGGTAGATTATTTATTGGGCCAGACACATCCAAAGCATCACCAAGTAGAGAGCTCGCTGACCTGACCTGGACTTGAAGAGATTTTCTCCAAAAAATAAAATCAACACATCACAAAATGAAGGCTAAAATTCACTTCTCATGCATGAAGGCCTGACTGAGCAGGTATTTGTGATAACGATAAGAAAAGTTGTGACTTCTGATAACCGATATTATCGACTGATACCCACTCCTCAAAATAAATAAGATTAAAATAATTCATTCAAGTAGAATTCATTAAAATAGTGTCGATAGTACAAAACTGTACCATGTCGTGAACTACGCACACAACAGAATTACTTTAATTAGACCTATTATATACATAACTTGTTTTAAATGTAGGTATATTTAATTTTATGCATTATTATTAGCTATATTTGGTAAGTTATTTTAGTTTTTAGCCGCTTTTGAAAGCTATAGTTGAATTTGCGCGGTCATGGAAACACGCACATTTATTAGTTGTGTTTTCAAGGAATAGTTATTTAATTAGAAAATAAAATGCTTAATTTATAATCTCAAATATAAACATACATGCAATGGTAATATAATAATTAAATACTTTTGGGTACTTTAGGTATTTACATAGAAACTGGACAAAGAATTTCAGTTAAAACTAAAAAAGAAAATTTGTACACATACGCCATTAATTAATGTGCACAACTGCAAGCGATAGTTTTGGAATCGCTGAACACCTTCAGTTTGCTGCTCGGCTTGGATCAGCTGATTGTTGGGATTTGCGCCCTCTGGTGGACAAGCTAAGCAATGACCGCACTCACAGCATGGTTAAAGGGCCCGTCTCGGTCTCTTTTTTAAGTGCCATTTACCGATGATTATAAATGCAGATACTGATTAAGATATCAATTAATCAGCACTTAGCTCCGAACAGCTGGTAATATCGCAATGCAGGTTTACTGGTCGGATTCTAGATACGACAGTATGTACTTTCATGTTATGCAGGCTTATAAACAGATCATAAATCATCAGGTTAGGGTTCGTTCATTCAGAATTAATGAAAAGAGCAGACAGAAAGTTATCAATATTTGAAAACAGTGAAAAGATGCTGCAGTTTGCTCTGTACGTGTGCACTATTTTTACAGAGTCTGGTGTCAGATTTCGGCACACAGACTGCACAATAACACTTTTACATTTCTTACTAACAAGCTTTAAAATGAACATCATCCCTTAATTAATTACGGAAATAAAATGAAAACAAAGTTAACTAAGGAGTGATACTGCTATATCACTAGCTACTCAATGTTATGATACCTTGGGGACACGCATCGTCACATGACCTGCTTTACAACACACAACGCTGCGTTACAAGCGCGTCTGTAATATTCCAGGCTAGTTTTGTTACAGAATCCGTCTTTTCCCGCTTCTCTAACATCTGATCCAGCACATCTGATTTCCTCCGATACAGAGCCGATACGAAACACCAGATACGGAGGTCTTCTTTAGTTGCATGTTATAAATCATCATTCAAAATTATTTTTACGCCATTTTGATTGGCTGAGCGAACTGCAAATCACTGCCTACAAATAACGGTCCGCTCGTGCACACGCACTTTGCACTTTCGTCAACGTGGATCAATTTCTTTGTTATTTGTTTTACTTGTCGCGCAAACTTTATAAATCAGTATTTCAAAAAATATATATAATACGAATGATGAAACACTTATTGAACTCTTTTCACACAATACTCCGCCTTCAGTACCGGCAGATAATTAACTGCTTGCTTGCCACTACCTCGTGCAATAACTGCTGAATATTTCACCGTTTCCCAGAGTTTGGCAGAATGAAAATGCTGCATGTATACTCGACTAAAAAACACCGCGTTCTGATTCTTCTGTTAACAAAACTGACAAATTCAACGGTTGGTTTCCTTTAACGATCGGTTTATACGCACAAAGTCGAGAATACCATCAATAATAGATCACTGTGACGGGAGAGTGTGTCCTTGATATATTGCCCAGCTCTGTGATATGGATCAAAAACAAAAGTACACGGTTTAATGATCACAAATCAATCAGAAACGGACTAAATCTGTCAGAGCACCGGCATCAGATCGCTGGACTGGCATGACTCGGGTTATGTACGTGAACTCAGGACAGAACGTGTCTCAAAGCACGCTGATGTACAGCAAGACGTCCGGACCAGCTGCGTGTGTGTGTACGAGTCCGGATATGTGGGAGAATGGGAACAGGGTATTCCTGGAACACGTATGTCATTTACAGCACCGCGCTGAATAAAACACACCTTTCAGAGTTTGGATAGCATGATGATCATTAACCCTTAACCCCACCCCCACGTCAGCACTTGTGGCTTATTAAAGTCAAAGTCATTTCCTGCGCATGACGTTAGCGTTCGAGCAGGAGCCATGATGTCACTCATCTACAGCCGCTCTCAGCATGGCGTCCTCTGAGCCATCGCAGCTTGTCCACACACACGAGCCATGTTTACATCTTTACTCATACACATGTGAAACACACCGAAGACTCGTCTGCCCTCCAGAAGGTTCCCAGTGTGCACCGCTTCTGTGAATGCCAGAGGGAAAGGAAGTGCTTTCAGGAACAAAGGAAAGGCGACGTCAATAAATAAATAAAGAGAAAGCAGAGATCCTTCCAAGACCTCCATTATCCCTGATGCTGGATGTGAAAAAGGCACCATTAAACAGTGTTTTAATTGCTTTGCTTCGTTCTTATCAGTGCTAATCAATGCGTAGAGCAAGGTCCCCTGCCCTCCACTGCTGGAGCGGGCACCGTGCCAGTTGCCGCCACCGTCTGCTGTCTTGGTAACCGTTGCCGAGAGGCTGCGCCATATCCTGCGCTGGAAATCCCAAAAACCATGATGGAAACGTGAAGAGTTCTTCTCAGTCCTTGTGTTCGGATTTCCTTTGTGTGACCGAACGGACATTCGCACACGCGCGCGTTCAGTTGGACCGCGTTTAAAACAGGTGAGAAACAGGAGGAGGAGGAAACGGCGTGATGAGACCAGAGGACAGATGATGTGCACCACTCTGGGCTGGGAAGCTCAGACTGGTCTGGAGTCAGTGGGTGTGAGACTGAAGTGTGATCGTCATCCTTACGCAAGAACAAACTTTACAGCCAGAATTCTGAATTCCCCTCTGACAGACCTTCATGTTTCCTACAAAACTATTGGCACCCTTCTCAAAACTGCAGCAAAATGAATACCTCTTTTAAAGCAATGAAATTATAAGCACATTCTACCCGGACACCTAAACAAACACGGCGCTCAGCCTCATCCTGTAACGTCTTCCAAGGTTGAGGACACTTTCACAGAAACTTCCATTTTCAATTCAAACTCAGACAGACAACACGTTCCTGCAACGATCTGTGCACGTCCGTCTTCGCTGCCTTCCTGGCAGAAGCAACCAGGTTTCCTACAGAACCATCCTGAATTATTCTCTCCACAGTCACTGGATATGAGCAATCGTGCGCTCTGTTTGGCTACTCTACTACTAGGATATCAGCTCATATACCGTGAGTAGAGAAAAACAAAATGGCGGCGTGCATTGCTGAACCAACTGAGGATGAAAGAAAAACTCTACTCGAAAACAAAAGGCAACAAAATAGAGAATGAAAGTATTTGATGTTAAGAACGCATCTTTTTTAAATTTTTCAAGAATTATCATCACGTTTTTCACAAATTCTTCCTGTCATTTCACCGGTTTGTTTACATTCTTCATCTTTAAGCATTAAAACTTGTTGAATTTTTTTAGACTGGTTCAAAAGCTCAAAGAAAGAAGTTTGAAAATTAAAGAACTGAAATGTCCGAAGAAGAATTAAATAAATGTCTAAAGTTGTTCTATTCCTCGGCACGGCAGCGAGACGATACTTTCTACAGAAAAAACAACACTAAAGTCAATCTGTGCCGCCATCGACAGGTTTTAAGAAGTCCGCCTGAGCGGAAATTATTTTGTTGGATATTTTGTATAACATTCTTATTTATCGAATTTGCAAAAAAAATAAAAATGCTCCGTTTCTCAAAATCCAGTGAATGTGGAGAGAATAAAACAGTTATTCCACTCGATCTCGTCGTACAGGGATTATAGCCATCAGCGCGACTCAATTTTGTGGAATAAACGTTGAATATATTCATCACAATTTGTGACACGATCGATCTTCATAAGAGCCCGAATGTGTTCATGTCCCAAACACACAGTAACGTCTTCACAGTATTTGTAACCACTTACATATATTTTTTTTTTAAACGTGTGCAGGCCAAGAACCATCAGTTTTTGTCTTTTACATTAAAAAGCACTTCATGAAGGATTTATATGTAATTTTATTTATATGTACTGTATATTTATATGTGTATTTATATGTATTCAAAGATATCAGTGTTTCCTTTCATACTGTCAAGATAAAATGTGCTTATTAAAAAAAAAAAAAAAACCTGTCAGAGGAAAAGAGCGTAAAGTAGTTTCCCTAAACTGAGTGGAAATCTCAATCCCTCGTGTGAAACGGGTGCCAATAATTCTCAAGTTGACACGCACACAATCTTATGTATACTGCAAATGTAAAGGAGATGAGCCTTTATTGTAGTTTTCTTTTCGAGAAAAAGAACCGAGATGAAATATGTGGGTGAGGAACAGCGCAGGCACTGACTAACACTCTCGCGCTCGCAGCCAGAGCTGCGGCTGATTTGATGAGCTGTTGATGAGAGAAGCTTGGCTCCCTGCAGAAACACACACACACACACACACACACACACACACACACACACACACACACACACACACACACGCCTTCATCTATCACTCTGTCCCTCTGGGGCACATCGAGCCAATGGCATCACAGCTCCCCATCCCCCTCGACGCCCCTTGCCAACGGCTCGGCCAATCAGCTCACAGCGATGTGTGCCTCATCAGCAGGACTCCAGCTCCTCTCTCTCTCTCTCTCTCTCTCTCTCCATGCTCGTCCTAATTATGGAGGACGAGTTGCAGAGTGCAGAGTGAGAGGAATCAAAGGAGAAAGCGGGGGGACAGGGAGAGGAGAAACGAGAGAGTGATGGAGGAGGGGAGCACTGACACGATGCAGCCTTCAGGGCGGGGCGGCGGCGGCGGCGGCTGTGCTCACACTCTCAGTAAATCAGAATGCAGTGTGTGTGCACGTGTGTCAGTACAACTGTTCCCTGTGGAGACGAGTTTCCACCTCACCAGCACAGCTTACACACCAAGACAGACAGACAGACAGACAGACAGACGGGGTGGCAGCAATGTAACGGCTTAGAGAGAGAGAGAGAGAGAGAGAGAGAGAGAGAGAGAGAGACACACACCCCTCCATCCTGATGCTCCTCAATCTTCAGCATCCAGCTCTTCGCCTTTATTTACGCCTGCCTGCTCACGCACTCCAGCGTCTTCCTCTTCCCTCCCACACGCAAACATCAGTCAGAACCACGGCTCCTAATTCAAACCACTTCAACCCTCCAGCTGCCACACTGTACATCGGTTCTCATCCTTAACCCTTAAACAGTCACAACACTGTGATCTCAAACTAACACAACAGCGAGTCATCTGGAACATCTGCTCGCTCTTATTAACGCTCTGTGTTTTAGCTAGCGTGCTAATACTACCAAACTTGTGATTAACTTTACACTTTTTTTTTTTTTTTTCATCTAAAGTGACCGGAGTTAATGGTTCTGTTCTCTACGCGGTCCTCTCAGTGAGCGACTGTGATCAGTGATTGGTCGTAGGGAACCATGGTGATTAGTGATTGGCTGTAGGGAGTGACTGTTCAGTGACTGGCTGGAAGGAAACGAGGGTGATTTGTGATTGGTCGTGAGGAACAATGGTGAACAGTGGCTGGTTAAGGGGAACCATAGTGATCAGTGATTGCTAATGGGGGGAATAAAAACAAAGCAGTGATCAGTAATTGAAAACAATAGTGATCAGTGACAGACCACAGGGAACAATAGTGATCGGCTGTAGGGAAACAATGATGTATTATTGGTCATGAGGAACAAAAGGTGATCAGTGAGAACACGGTTCCCAATAACCAATCAAGTGAATGAAAAAAATAGTGAATAGTGATCGGTCGCAGGGACACAGTGGTGATGAACAGTGGTGGTCATTATGATGTTCAAGTTGCTAATGTCGACTTAATCAGTCACTAGGTTTGTTCAGACTCGTCTCTTTTTGGAAAGAAATTTGCTAAAAGTGGTCTAACAAAGTCAACAGATCGAGCAACAAAGCCATCACCATGGCAACACTCAAAGGAAGCAACACAACCCAGGTTATGAAATGTTCTTCCATATGTATCTTGAAAATGTTCACCACCACTGCAATGTTATTTAGGAAAAAAGGAGAGAGAGAGAGAGAGAGAGAGAGAGAGAGAGAGAGAGAGAGAGAGAGAGAGAGCGAGACTGACTCAGAAGAGCTCTGCCAATCGAACCTTTCACGAGGAATACGATTCGAGTGCCTGCAGGGACGTGGGGAGTGTGAGAGGATCCTGAGAGATCAGAGCTCTCGGGTCACTCGGGCAGCTGCTTGATGGTTTGGGTTTATGGGAGCACATCTGTTTGAGGTGTTTGAATGATCTCATCACATCATCATCCTGCACATGTTTCACGTAACCACCTTCTACAGGAACGCTTTGATCAAAGAAATACGAGCTGAGAAAATTTCAACTCCTCTTTAACACATGATTATGTGAAAGAGAGAGAGAATCAATCTCTCTCTCTCTCTTTTTTCTCTCCCACACACACGCTTCTCCCCTGCAGTGGGGCTGGAAGTGCCAGGTAAAGAGCACAAAACATCAATTCTCCATGAGCTAAAAATACTCCAGGCAGGAGGACCACCACCACCACAACAACGCGTTTTCACCATGAGAGACAACAGCTGAGAGAGAGATAAATGAAATGCACGCACGCGTGTGTGCGCGCCGTAGAAAACAAGCCATCCTGCTGCCCTAACACACATTTACTCATCCACTTAACAGGCAGGAGACTGTATTTTTCTGTATTTTTTTTAAGCCACTGTGTCTTGTGCTCATTTCTCCACTAATTACACGTTTCCTCCAACGCCAATAACGTTCATTTGACAGTTTCTCATTTCTTCATACTGTTCATATTTTCCTGAGTCGACTTGAACGCTAATGTGGTATTTAATGGCGTTTTTCCACTGCACAATCCAAAACATTAAAGTACTAACCCAAATGGAATGGGCACCAATGGACTTTGGAGTTCTGGTTCGTTTCCCAAAAACATGAGACGTGACATCATGCAGCCAAGTCCAACATGGAAGAAACGCTTGGTGGGACTCCATCACTTGGTTCTCCTGCTTAAAGGAGCCAAGAGGAAATTTGTTCATACGCCTCGGTTTTTCTTGAATCTTCTGAAATAGTCTTTTAGAAAACACCACCTCTGTGTTGCGCAGCACCAGGTAACCAATCAGCATTGAACATTTCCGCGAACTCCATACGGAGTATTAAAGGGAAAAAAATCCACTCCGAATGACCTGATCTTACAATCACTGTTTATAACGAATGTGATTTTCAGCTGCATCTAAGATTTATTTTTAGTCATGTGACAATTCACCCAATCTGATTTCCCATGGTTTTTTCTTTTAATATTAAATGAACATTTTCTTTAAAAAAAAAAAAAGCAACATTTATTTTCCTATTATTTAATCAATGTAGTTTTTCTGTTACATTAAAAAAAATAATTCTTAACCAAAAATTATTTACCCACATTTTTAAAGGTTGGAGTAAAATATAATACCCTATTAACTAAAAAAGATTCCTTTTATTAAAAATGAAAAGTTAATAACAAATTGGCCTTTTTTTCATAAACTTTTGAACATTTGTATTACCTGCATTTGTTTCTCTTTTCTTTATCTTTCAGCAGTCTGTAAGAGAGCGCGCTCTGATTTCTTGCCGAATCTATTTCTACAGTCACACAACAGCTCTTTCACATTTTAGATCTGTGTTTGTGTTTTCACGGCATTTATGTTGCGTTACAGTGAAGTCACATGCATTCTCATTATTTAAATAAGACTGTCGGGCGTCGAGTGGTACATCAGATATATTCCATTCAGCTGCTCATCTTCGACTCGTTTAATATCACGCTAACTGAATGGAATACATCAAATCACAAAAAAAAGCCGTCCATTATTATTATTATTATTATTATTCACACACACACACACACACACACACACACACACACACACACACACACACACACACACACACACACACACACA
>JAPFFA010000022.1:78744873-78755350 GCA_026153275.1 Sciades herzbergii
CACAGTTCCACGCTGGAATTCACTGAGCTCCTGAGAGCGACCCATTCTTTCACAAATGTTTGTAAAAACAGTCTGCACGCCTAGGGGCTTGATTTTATACACCTGTGGCCATGGAAGTGATTGGAACACCTGATTCCGATAATTTCCATGGGTGAGCAAATACTTTTGGCAATATAGTGTAAGTGATACGAGGAACTCCGTTGTTTTGCAGATGTTCCACAGCACATGTAAATGTAACTGTAAATGGATAAAACTTACAAGACAAAACACTTTGGAATGTGCTGCAATAGGAAAATAATCATCTGGGTGGCAACAGTAACCGAGCTTCATGTTGTAGTGTCTTATTATGGCATTTTGGAAATTTCGTAGCATTCATCTGAAGGAGAATTCACAATCAAAAGCCAACTGTTGCTCAGAGCAGCTTGGATTGTATCCCAAATGAGAACGTATGTACAATGAGTACAATGTAGGTGTAACATGTTGAGCTGGTGTCATGAGGTTCCCTGCGTCTGAGTATTCACTGACAATAGGATTGTGATGAAATGAACACTATCTCCGCCTCTATAGAGGTCCACACACACACACACACACACACACACACACACACACACACACACACACAAACCATGCCTGTTTGCAAAGTAAAGTGTCAACAGATCAGCAGGCTGTTGGGACAGCTGTGCAATCTCCTAAAGGGTGACAAAGTCCTCCCCCACTATTACCCACCCACTCCTCTTCCCAGTTTCAAGGGATTAGAGAGGGCGGGAACCTCCCCTCATGCATTATGAAGTAGTATTAGCATGTCAGATGGTGCAAGCCGGCACCTGGACCTGGCACAGCATGAGCCTTCTTTAAAAGAATGTATAAAAAATAGATGAAAGAATGAGAAAATTCAGTTCCATCTGCTAGACAGTCTCCAGGGGGCAGCTATAGACTTAGACAATCGAATAAAAGCAAAAACATAACATCAGTATGATGCATGCAGTACCTCTGAACTGCTCTGTGCTGACGGATGGCCACGAGTTCCACTGGAATGTCCATCAAATACCTACAATATAAAAAAAACCACACACACATCAAAATATATCCAAGGTAACATCCAGGCTCAAAAAAGCAACATGGCCTCTAGAGTTGCATTTAATTAGAAACCAGAGAGCTGAGCCAGCTGCTTTTGATACTATTTAGATCCTGGATTGGAACAGAACTGGCCTCTGAGGTTTGCAGAGAAATAATCAAAGGTCTGAGTGATGCTGTAATTACAGCTTAGAGAGGGCAGGCTAATGTGCCAGTCTCTGCTAGCCTACAAGCGAGAGCCACAGTCTCCCCTCGACCCAGACGCCCGCCGGGATGGCTCTGAGTCGACCATCATCTTCCAAAACGCTTCAGTGAGAGACCCGCTCTAACCACATGCTGATCTCCCACAGCCAGAATCACAGTGGCATCAACAACGGATACACAAACAGGAAACTGTTCCTGGAAACACTGAAGAGTGGAACACAGAGCTTCAGATGTACTGCACTGACATAAGGAAGGAAGGAAGGAAGGAAGGAAGGAAGGAAGGAAGGAAGGAAGGAAGGATGGATGGATGGATGGAGAAGCAATAAATATGTTAAATGGAAAGATATATGTAGGAAGAGCCATACTGGATGAATGAATAGTTAGATTGGATGGAGGTATTTATATATCACCTGATAGATGAATAGATGGATAAATGAAGTAAATTAGGTAGATAGAGGATAGATGGACGGACGGACAGATGAACGGACAAGCAGACAGATGCAGTACTGGATCTACTAAATGAATGGATTGTTAGATTAAATAGAGGGATTTACTGGGGGTTCATGGATGGACTGAAGGATGAACGGATGGATAAATGGAGAGGTTGGATGGATGGATGGATGGATGGATGGATGGATGGATGGATGGATGGATTATTGGGGGGATTTCTGGATGACTGTTGGATGAATAAATGGAGAAGTAGATTAGATGGATGGATGGATGGATGGATGGATGGATGGATGGATGGATGGATGGATGGATGGATGGATGGACAAGCAGACAGATGTAGTACTGGGTTTACTAAATGAATGGATTGTTAGATTAAATAGAGGAATTTACTGGGGAGTTTATGGATGGACTGATGGACGAATGGATGGAGAGGTAGACTGGATGGACAGACAGATTGTTAGTTTAAATGGAGGGATTTATTGGAGGGACTTCTGGATGACTGATGGATGAATAGATGGATGAATGGATGGATAAAAGATGAATGGGTAGACAAATGGACAGAGAATTAGATTAGCTCTATCCGTGACTAATGGCAGAGGATCTCTGTGTATTGATTAGTGATTGGTGTAAAAGGGCATTAGCCTGTCAGAGTGATGCAGCATTTCTTTGAAACCACTGCACTGCTGGAAGGTCTGTGACACTGACTCACCTCAGCTCCATCCTCACGGCCTTCTGGAAATAATAAGCCTAACTCCCCCATCCCCCGTTCCTCTGTCTGTTGCTGAAGCTGAGAGCTGCAGACTTCAGACGACAGGAGCGCTTTCCAGCTGTCTGATATTTAAGCGGACAGTGTGGTTTTACGCAAACCTTTTGTTTCTCTTCTGCTCCCCAGCTTGCAGCAATTAAGCACGTGGTTTATGGTAACTCCGCGCCAGAGGGGTGCGTTATTAGGGGTCGTTTGGCTGAGATTACGCTGCTCTGGATCATTAGCAGGCTGGAAGAGCTGAGCATTTGCCTCTGATCACATGTGATTCAGGCAGTTAGTTGTGTGTGTGCGGATTTAGAGCCACTGATTTACAGTGAACTAAAGTAAACAGCAGCGGCTCGGCTGCTCTTCCACATCTGCGTGAGTTAAGTTGATATGAGTTAAGAGGAATAAACGATCAGGCTTAACTGATGAAGGTAAACCTTTTACAAGATTTCATCAAGAAATCTGCCTGGTTTACAGTGAATGATAATCTTTGCGTTCAGTATTTACATATCAAAGAAAAGTAAACATTGACAAAAAGAAATTTTATAGAAAACATTGAGCTCTCCAAGATGGTCCCACTGGGAACAGTTGAGGTAATGAAGCAGTGGCAAGCACTTTGCTCATCACTTTTCCCTAAACCCCTTACTACAGTCCAAAAACTGCAATGCCCCAACACACACACACACACACACACACACACACACACACACACACACACACACACACACACTAGCAATGCCTTAGTAATTATCCAGATAAAATTCTGGAAGCTAAACAGAGAGAGAAAAACAAGTAAGGAGGGAAGTTTGTAGGTCAAGCCTTCTAAACAGTGTTAATGTGCATTCCAAGAACCAGCATTACTGAACAGATTTACCAACCAGGATTAAAACAAAGGGGCTTCAGAAACATGTTACTGGGGCAGGAGCCAAGCAGTCACTCGTAAAGATGTGTTTATACAGGTGATGAGGAAAAAAAGGCAAATGCCAAATGTTTTTTCCACAGTGAGAATCAGTGGCCGAGTCCACGCAGTGATGCTGCATGGAAGCAGGGAAACATCAGGATGCTCTGAAATATACAGTGGACACTTTTCTGTAGATGTGAATGTGTTTTATAAAAGTCTGTGTGATTCAGCCTTACCTGGGACAGAGACTGTCTCTTTTCCTGGTTGCGTCTACTCAGGCTGTCCAGACCTTTCTGAGAGGAGAAGATTCCTCGCTTGCTCCGGGCGGCTCGAGACTGAGACCGTGAACGCCTCTTCAGACTGGCTTCATCACGGGTGCACATCTGGTTACACGCAAAAACACACACTATTAGACCATACTCAACAGCAACATTAAAAATATTTATATAGCCTCAGTGAGGCTGGAGCTCATACCAGCCACTGTTATTGTGTGTGAGTTTGAAATCTGATCACTCCTTTAGGAGGAGTAGCGATTTTTGTGAAATTGCATATGACCCCTGTGTAACCACATCTGTGGCAGATGGCACCAGCTGGTGAACAATTCTTGTTGGAATATGTCTTTAGAGTCTTCTGGGTGAGTTTCAGTGAAAACGTCCCAGGAGTTTACGAAGAATGGCGTTTAATGTGACGAGTCACCCAAAAATTTCAGACTCCCATAAAATCGTAAATATGACAGGTGGAGCCAGTCTTGACAACTTTTATGCACACCCACCTGGGGAACACTGTATGTGAGTTTGATCGAAATCTGATCAATCCTGTAGGAGGAGTAGCGATTTTTGTAAACTGTGGACGGACGACGGACAGACAACGGACGATGCGTGATTGCATAAGCTCACCCGGCCTGGCCTGCAGCCGGATGAGCTAAAAATGAATAAGATAAATTATCCTATTATATATTTGTACACCAGTTAAGTCGAATGAAAACATCAACTTGCTATATCATAGGCTATGTCCCAATTAAGCTAAAGCCACTTTCATCCAATAAGTGATTATTGCGACTCACCAAAGCATGGAAAGATGAGACAGAGAAAATTCCTAGACGTCCAAGTGCTATCTTTGACTGACGTGAAGCGACAGCTAACAGGTTCTTGGGATTGGGCTGCTCGGAGCCTTGCAGGCTGGCCAGGTAACAGCGCATACGGAAAAGCTCCATGTTGAACTTCTCCAGATTTTGCTCCCACTGCTGGATCTGTAAAAATAGTGAACTTCGACTGACAACAATTCATCTTACAAACATCTGTGTTAAAGGTGTCTCTTGATAACCACTTCAAATTAGACACCTAGCTGGACATCATTACACTTTTGCATTACTCTAGTCATTCCAAGTTCCTAACTTCCTTCTGATTATCACTTCCTTCTAACTTCCTACCAAATCTATAATAAAGGGGCATGAAGTAAAATATATTTCACGATCCAAACCTGCCCCTCCACTGCCTTCCTGTTCTTCTGGTCAGTAATGACAGACAGCTGCAACTCAGCCATTTTCTTCATTTTGCTGTCCATGTCGATCTTCTGCAGCAGGGCTCTGCTCTGGCTCCTCAGCAGTCGCACTGTGTCCTCTTTGCCCTGACGCTTGGCCAAGTGTGAGGCACTGGCTGAGTGGATGGCTGTTACCCAGTTCTCCACATCTGTCTGATTTGAGGCCTGAAGTTGGAAAAATACAGCCAAGTGAGTTATGGATAATCATGTGGGCTTCATATATAACCCATGATAGTCAGAATACAGTCCGCTGTCCAACACTAGCACCCCTTCAACTCTGACTCCAACCCTGTGGTCCAATATTATTTTTAACATCTCCCTCTGTTGGAGTCCTTAATCCAATCTTAAAGCAGTTTTCTCCTTTATCCAAAGGAGCCTTTCAGATTCCAATTAGCAAATTCAGAACATGTAACACTGATTTACCAAGGAAAGGGGGTTGGGGATGTAGAATTGAGGGAGTATCTAATCTTCACACTGGATTTGGATTTCTTGATGAAGGTTTAAGAGTAGCCTTATTTTCTGTTGTGTAATGATCACTCCATTGTACGTCAAGCAATTTATTATTCAGTAGTGAAGCAAATTTTATGGACTTATGGACTAACTCTGGATGACTTTAAGACAGAAAACTGGAATGGTTAACACAATAGGGCTTTCTTTTCCTCGCATGGAAAAAACAAAAGTTATACAGCCAAATGAAAAAAGCAAACAAACAGACGGATATACATAGCCCTCTAGTTCAGACGTGCTGCCAATTTTTCATTACCATGCAGTTTACCAAGATATAGTTATGAAACTGGCAATGAGGGAACATATTATGTAGACCAACATAGTCATTATGAGCTAGAACAGCAACACATAAAATGCATTCCTGGCCATAATGTGGTTTCTGTACACAACGCTGCTTCAAGTTAGCACACAATTTTATCCATTATAAGCCATCAAGACACTTCATGTTTTATGATATGTGCTGACTAAAAAATACAAAGAACTATCAAAGACAGCAAGGACATCTAGGTTTGGAATGGATCTGTATAAGAGAGATGTGCATCTAGAGGTTACTGGATCCAAAGATCCTTTCAGTCACTTTGGGATATTGGTAGCTGCCAAATGCTGTAAATGTAAATGCAAACCTGAAAAAGGTAGACATCGCCGTAAGCATTGCTCAAACAGAAAACATTTTCTTTCTTTGGGTGTTCAGGGACGGCCTGGACAATGCTGTCCTCTGCAAGCAGGACGTATCGTGGGGACATTTCCTGTTCTGGGCCGTTCTTCCCATCAGCCTCGCTCAGTAGGAGCATGCAGCCTGTTGGAGGACAGAACAGTGTGTTACCGAATGGTGATGGTACTGTTCTGATTGTACAATAATCAGAAGGTTCCACCATTTTCTCCCAATTTCCAATTCAAACCCACTTGCTGGCTCTCCCCACCACACAACGGCTACCAACCAAGGAGCGTTAAGACTAGCATCTTGCTCTGATTGACAGGGGAGAGAGGAATTCCATCCCTCCAACCCAGAGTACATGGTCAGTTTTGCTCTCTGTGACTCCAGGCCATGGACGATTGTGGCAATGTCATGATTCAAACTCCTCACTTTAGGTTGAACACTTTTCTGTTACACCAATCTGGACCTGTTACAATTATGTTCCAGTCAGATCTGCTGGAAAGGACAGAGCTGGACTTACCTTTAAGCGTGACCCAATATTGCCTCCACCTGCGGCGTGCCACCAGCTCCAGTTTGCGCTCTTTATGCAGGCTGATGAGTGGTTTGAAGGCAAGTCGCCCTGCCCTCCGCACCACCCCCTGTTCCTTCTCAAACAGCAGCTCCATCTGCTCCAGAGAGCTCAGAGACCCACTGCTGCTCTCAGCCTGCTCTCCCTCGACCTCTTCCCACTCCTGGAGAGCATCACCCATTTCCAGCTCCTGCATGAAGTTCTCGTAGACATTCTGGCTCTGCTGAGTATATGGCTCTGTCAGAGAGCAGGCTGAGTGTGTCTGGCTGTTCAAGAGGTTCCAGCATGGGTCACCCACCAGTTGAACACTGGAGTCATTCACCAGACCATCCACACCACTGCTGAAGGTCTCTGAGGGCTCCTGAGGGCAGGATGATGGAAAAACAGACTGAATTACATGGTGAAGTGCTAAAGAGACATGCAAGCATCTACACACACTTGTGACTACAAAGGTCAGTCTTGTCTGCATATATCCAATCATGCAGGACTGATATCCCATAACTTAGAAATTACCACACTAACCTCAAAAGAGCCTTTACACCCACCTAGGGTAGTCTGAGCTTCTACCAAAATTACATGCAGATGTGAAACCTTCATTCATCTGATTCTAAAGTATGCACAAACTTATGAATGAGCAGATAAAAAAGCACAAGGGGCAAGCAGCTACAGCGTTTTACCTTTGCCCACATCAGCCCTTCATAGGCTTTTATTCTCACCTGCAGCCTCCGTTTCTTCCTGCTCAGGCTTCCAGTCCAGTCACTAATGCGGCGGATCCGGCTCTTGAGCGAGTCCTTTCTGGAATTAACATCACCACCACCTGATTTCCTGCAAGGCAGAGTGAGCGAGGTGAAAGGTTGGTTTTCCTGGCTCTCCTCCTTATTGGTTGAATTGAGGTCAGGAGGATCCTGAACCTGGTCTTCAGGAAGAATGCCAATCGTGGGAAAAGGTCCAGTCAAGTGTGGGTTAGCGTAAATATTCCCAAAAGAGTTCAATCCAAGGTCCTTCTGTTCCATGTGGAGTAAAACTGAGTCTCCAATACCACTGTCCTCCTCTGTGCATCCTGGAGAATAGGTGGTATAGCCAATGGTTCCATTTCCTGTCGCCTGACACAGGATCTCATCTGCATGGCATTCCATCGTGGAAGGAGGGCAGCCGATATCCTCAGTACGGGTGGAGGAGAGTGTAGTGTAGCCGCTGCTGTCATCCGAAGGCTGGTTAGCAGTGAAAACATTGTCACAGAGCTCTGTGGCAGCACCCCATGGAGAGTCATACCAGGATTCCTCAGAACTGATCGAGGAACCTTTGCTGTCCCTCAAGGTTGAGTCCATGGGTGCAGTGCAGAGCTCATTGTCCAGACCTCTCCTCCCATTGGTGAACTCCACCCTCAAGCTTCCATCCCCACTCAAGAGCACCTTGGGACTGCTCTTTTTTTGAGGAACTTCAGAGTTAGAGCTTCTTACTGAAGTGTGAGCGTATCGACAATTCCCACGTGCCAGGAGTGACCCATGGTCCCACTCGTTGCTCTGCGGAGAGCCAGGATGCTGCGCTTCGATGTAGTCATAGTGGTAGGAGACATATGGCTGGCTACCTTTATGCTGGTTCAGGCAGTTTCTGGAGGACCCACGAGTCTTAGAGGCTGACACTCCTCCTGTGTTCCTCCACCAGCTATGGGGGGAGAGGACTTCCTCTTTGGATGAGTGTAGCTTCAGCGAGCACGGCCGTGACTTGCCAGGAATGATGAAGCTGCTGTGCTGGCTGTCTGTATTTCCCATTCTGATCTGTAAGACTAAACGGAATGAGAATGTTAAGGAACTGGAAGTGCTATGGATGCGATTGTCTTTTTTTTTTTGCATTTTCAGATTACATGATACACACAATAATTAGAGACTTCTGTTCTGGTACTGATACCAAGACTGAAACCTTGAGTATCAGCCAATAGCAACAATATTTTTAACTAAAAAGCTTACCATGAAAAGGTTTTAATTGAAACACTTCATTTAAGATGATTATCTAAAATGAACAGACTCAAACAGCTCAAACATTCGACTACAGGAAGAAATGCACAGCAATCACCATGACGCCCACAAAACTGCAGCGTTTTCCTTCGTCAAATTCATAAAAATGTGTGCAAATATATGGAAAATTATAGAATCTTAAAAAAAAAAAAAACTGTGCTAATGTCATTCTTAATTATGCCAAGCAGTTCCCAGTAAAAAATACATACACAACTCAATGGAAGAAAATAGACTTTAACATAAAAATAATTAGCATGTTACAATGCCATCATATCAGATTCATTCTTTTTTCCCCTCCGGTATAAAACATCAGCCTGATGCTGATAGTGGATATAATACACGGATGTACAAGTTTCTATTACCAGGTGTGGTGCTGCTCCTCAGGATAAACAAGAATAACCCTTCATATTCCTTTACTGCTCGTTCCTTTTCATCCTCCTAACAGTCCTCTCGTTGTCATTAACATTCCCTGTAATCCTTTGTGCAATCCTCTGCTCATTCAGTTCTCCATTCTAGGTCTCTTCTTTCTTCCTCCCCGTTTCTCCCTCCGACGTTTCTCTCTCTTCTCCAGCTGTCCTGCGGTCTCGCTTGCTCATCTGTGGGGAAACAGTTAAGGGAGGAGCATATGTCAGAAACACAGCCAGCCCTTGTGTGTGTGCCATGCGGTGGGAACCCCCTCCTCCTTCTCCATCTCCTCCACCTCCTCCTCCATCTCCTCCACCTCCTCCTCATCCCAAATCCAAACAGCACTCATGCTTTCCTCTGGCTGTGCCGTGTTCCATGACGTACCGCTACAAGGCTTTACAAGAACAGACTTCATTCTGACCCACTGTTTATTTTTGGTCATGGAAATTCCAAACAATTTTCATTCATTTTCTGGCGACTGTAACCATAATGGCTGCAGGGTTATGGGATACTTCCAAACAAGGCTCCATATGATGCTGGAATGAAAACACTGGATGTTCAAGTTGTGTTTCTGTTCGCTGATTTGAATTTGAATTCTTTTTGCTTTTGTCGCTTTTTCATTTGTAACTGAAGGACATGTCAATGGCTGCTGGGGGACTTCTTGTATCTTGTAGTAGGGGCAGCTGCAGCCAAGCACACCAACACCCATCCTTCCTCAGAACACAGCCGTGACCTCTGACCCTCAAGTGAGCCTGTGTGAATGGAGGCATCCTGTGCTGCGTGCACAGAGTGCTCAATGAAACAGGCGACTGGTTACAACTCAAAGGGGGCGTACTGTTGCTTCATATTATATTAAAGCAGTGTGATGCAATGAAGCGATAGCGGCTCTATGGAAGCAGCCAATGAGATGATCCGGTTTCAAAACATCAGGGATTGCAGAAAGGCGGAACGAGAGCATTGTGAGATGTCTGTCCCTTCCCCTCTCAGAAGAGATGATCTGAATATTCTGAATGGCTACGCGCCACTTGCTGAATCCTTTGTGTGTGTGTCTTGGCCCCAATGACCATCTGCTGCCTCGATGAGGCACTCAATCATCCTCAACCCCCAACAACCTCCGAGCCCACAGATTGCATTGGAATGCAGAATCATTGCAACATTTGGGCAGATGATGCTGTCTGATGGGTCAAATGCACTTGTTGAGCTTCTGTGCAGAAATTCCAGCTGCTCCTGACATTGCCAATCCTAGACTTTCATTCACTGATGCCTTTACTGAGAGCAGCAGTGAAATGTGTGTTTTACAGGGCATATTCTGGACCAATTTCTTTTTTTTCTTAATATGAAAGTATGTCCCTTTACACACTTATCCAGAAGGGTAATTTTGCACAAGGCCATCTGTCTACAGCAGAAA
>JAPFFA010000022.1:78883240-78894749 GCA_026153275.1 Sciades herzbergii
ACTCACTTCTTCATTTTACACCAAAACCCAGCAGCCTTCATTATGCTTTCTTTTTTCATCTGAAAAGTGCTCTCTTATGGAACATGCTGCTCAGATACAAACTTTTTTTCTGTAACATTTAATTTTGTGCGGAAACAACCCCCCCAATGTTTGGACTCTAAAATGTTTTTGTACTGACTCGATAATGTAGAAATCATAAAATAGAAATCTATAACAAAGTTTGGAAGGAAAACAAATAGGGAGACTGAGACTTTCGCACAGTACTGTCTGGCTCAACACTAAAGTCAAGAAACCTTTTTTTTTTTAATAGAATGGCATATTTTAGACCTTTATAAACCCATCTACGTATACAGACCATAAGAATGATGTCACACATGCCCCTTCTTTTCTGAGTAACATATATAAGAGTAGCAGTTTTAGCTAAACTTCCATCTTATGAAAGTCTGTGTGTGTTCAGGACGACCCTGAAATCTTGGAACATTTTCAATTCTTTGAAAGGAACAATAAACATTCTCCAGGACCGGAAATGCTCGAGAGAGACAGTGCTATTGCTTTTTGTACTTACTGATTTTCCCACTGACTCAGAAAGAGAAGAAATGCTCTCATCTTGAAACTCCAGGACCAGTAACTATACAATAAGTACTTAACAATAACTTAGCAATAATAATAACTATAATATTATTTAATGGACATTTTCAATTCATTTTTAAAATTTAGCTTTTAACAGTAAACATGGTCATAAAGCAGATTTACAGAAATCTGGATGTACAGTATATTCTGACCCATAATGAGCAGGAACCAGTTTAAAAAAAGTCGTCTCCAGTGTGAGAGCTAAAGCTCTTCCTTTAAAGGGATCCTCCAGCAGATTGATTTTCAAATTTATTAATCATAGATTTAAAAAAAAAAAAACTTTCATTTTTGGAGACCAAACCATGCCCCACACACTCTTTGTTAATCTACCCAGAACCAGCTGTAGATCATGTAAAAAAAAAAAAGATTTTAGAGCACGAAGTGTCATGTCACACTGCGAGTTGAGCCATTTTAAACCGAGATTTTAGAGCACACAGCCACACACACTCTACACACACTTTCCCACACACACTTTCTGTAGATCATGTGAAAAAAGATTTTGCAGCGTGAGGTCTCGTGTCTGATCCAGTTTCTGTCGGTGACACTGTTCCAGCACACTTGGCATTTTCTCTGTGGAAATGCAATCCAGTTCCAGCTTGTGCTTTCTTTTTAGCATCACTGTGGCATTTATATGCCACACAATGAGGCATGCTTATTTAAAAACTGATAAATTTGGTAAAATACTTGTAAAAATAGCAAAACTATGATGTAAACAGAGAATATAAACAGCTGAGTTGCTCCACGCGACCGCCACCTGACATCACTGCATACGTCACTACAACAGGAAGCCCATCTGGCATTTTAACGAAAATTCATTTTTCTCAAACACTACCTGGTCTCTGAAGTTTGATTTTTGAAATCTATGACTAATTTTACATAAAATAAGTTTGAAAATCAATCCGCTGGAGGATCCCTTTAAGTTTTCTCCCACAGAAGAGTCTTCAGACTGCAGTGAACAAGCTGCATTTTTTTTGTTGTTGTTTTACTAATTTAAAAAGAGAGAAAATAGAAAGTTGGGTAAGGAAATGACTCTTTCTACCTGCTATAACGTAAGAAATAACAGGAACCTGTTTCCTGGCTGTTCCACATTATTAAATGGAAACATAAGTGGTTAAAGGTATCATGTGTCTGTGTCCTTCTTTAATAAATAAAAAAGTAATAATTGGCAAACTGTTGCAATATAAGATTAATAAAACACTTTGTGACGTGCTGTTAAAGGAAAATAATCAGCTTCAGGTGGTACCAGTAACTCTGATTTTGAAAAACAGATTTAAACACAAAAAACCCCCAAGCCCACTTAACTTGCATTATTAGACCAAGCGGAACTACGTTAAACTCATCGTTAATAATGTTTATGTGGTGATCCCAGAACGGTCAGACCTCATGCTGCTGTGTGAACTCTGTGCCACCAGATTTGAAGGAATGTTCCCAAGCGACTAGCATCAACGGCATGACATATTTGTGCATATTTTCTCATGCTCTGACATGCTTTGATGTCTAATCCAAGCTCGATAGCTGAATCCAAGCTGAGCACTTCAGGGAACCAAAAACGGATAAACACGTTTGTGCTTTTGCCCTGACGTCTTGGGAAAGTCTGGTCAGGTGGTCTAGCAGTCGACACACAAGTTTCATCATTTAATCTAGATTAAATGATTTAATCTAGATCATTTAATCTACTGAGTTTCATCATTTAATCTAGATACAGGTATACAGTGAGCTGAAACACTGATACTGTGATGCTACACTAAAAGCTCTCTACAATTATTGGCACCCCTTGTAAACATGTGTTTTTGTTGAAAATACTGTAATTATTTCTTGATGAGTGATGTGTTTTTCTCTGAATAAATTAATTTCAATTAAAGGTTGGATTTTTCTTCTTTTTTCAGTGTGAGATGAAGTGACTTCATCACAAGGTGGATTTTTTTCCCAACCCTTTTTACTAATCTTTACAAGGGGTGCCAATAATTGTGGATGACACGATATATGGAAATCACCAAAGTACAGAAAGTGCGAATAATATACAAGTGAAGACAAGAGAAGCTAAAGTACAAATTTAATCAAGTCAAATGAGGTACATTATGGTACAATCCGAGGAATATCTTGATACACACTGTGTGTGCTGCCAGCTTTCAGGAGCAGCTTAGCTTTGTGACGTTTATGAATCAGTGAATGACGTCTTGATGAGAAGTGGAAAGTAACAAAATACAGCTAGAAGGGCATTCGGTAGAGTGTATACATTATATTACAGGCATTTAGCAGATGCTCTTATCCATGCATGTAGCATGTGCCAGTCCCTGGCAATTTTTTTTATGACGCAACACGGTGCATTGAAATCGGTCAGTACGGGACGGTATGATATGAGTTAGATCTGGATCGTCATGTACTGTAATTGAACAGCTGAAGCCGAAAATAAAGCTGACACTTGGTGAACATCAACTGGTTGTTTTATTCTTATTCCATAAATATGTCACTAATATAGTTGAATGTTAATTATAAAAAGTCTTCAATCAAAAACAAATCACAGCAACTTTTGGTAAAAAATAAATTTCATTAATATTACCAACAAGACTGCTCTGAGAGCACAATATCCCTCGCTAGCAACTATATCTATGCTATAAGTGATTAATACACCCTCATGAAATTGTCAAAGTACAAGTTTGGTAATCAAGGTCCATAACTCTGGTGAAATGTGACCGAATTGAACAAAATTGTAAAATGTGCATTAACGACACATAGCAAAGCCTTTTGCAAAGTTTCGGAAAATTCCTGCAAAAATTGTGAGAGGAGTTGATTTCAGAAGACGAGCACACTTTCATGAACTTGTCAACGTACAAGTTTGGTAATCAAGGGCCCTAACTCTGAAAAAATTCGACCGAATTGAACTAAATTGCAATATGCGTATTACCAACATATAACAAAGCCTTTTGCTAAGTTTCATGAAATTCCTCCAAGAATTGTGAGAGGAGTTCATTTCAGAAAACAAGCACACCCTCATGAAATTGTCAAACTACAAGTTTGGTAATTGAGGGCTATAACTCTGGTAAAATGCGACTGAATTGAACAAAATTGAAATATGCATATTATGGACATATAATAAAGAATCCTGTCAAGTTTTGTGAAATTCTTCCAAAAATTGTGAGAGGAGTTGATTTCAGAAGATGAGTACCTTTCCCGGGACGGACAGACAGACAGCTGGACGTACGGACATCACCACGACATAATCCCCCTTTGGGCCTTTCAGCCAGCAGGGGATAAAAAAAGAGTGACTTTCAGGGAGGCCTGCAAGTGCCAGGAAGTACACTAGAATGCATCTCCGAGCATGTAAAAGGCGCCTAAGGCGGCCCCTGAACCCCCAGCCGTTATGACTGGTGCCAGTACGCTGATATTTTGGTTGAGTTAGAACCCTGGATATTACACGGTTGTGTGAAGATACAAAGTTTGTCTTCGAGTGGTGAATGTATACATCACAAGTGAGCAAACTGAACAAGTGAAAATATTTTCAACATGAGAAGATAAACTTCATATCTTCAAGCCAACGTGTGATTTTCTTTTTATTATATCGACACATTCAGAAAAAAAAGTCCCCAAATTTATCAAAACAATTAACCGATTTCCTCACAAGTGACAGATAGAGATTTATGTCCCGGTTTTGGTTCTCCATGTCCCGGATGGAGCTCAGATGAAAAATGCCAGTGGAGTATTTCACACTAAAACACTCGGGGAGCAGTTGGGGGTTCGGTGCCTTGCTCAAGGGCACTTCAGCCATTCCTGCTGGTCCAAGGAATCAAAACAGTGACCTTTTGGTCCCAAAGCTGCTTCTCTAACCTTTAGGTCATGGCTTCCCCAGCCAAGCCACATACTGTATTCAGATTTGCATCAGAATCTAATCATCTGATCCTTGGTTTACCTTGCCTCAAAATTTCATCAAAATCCATTCACTACTTTTTGAGTTACATTGGGAACAAACAAACAAACAAACAAACAAACAAACCAATAGAGGTGAAAACATAACCTCTTCCAACAAAGTTGGCAGAGGTAATGACTATATTACTAGAATTAAGCTTTAATTTCAGCTAATACTTTTGACTCACTGCATTTCAAAAGAAAAATCTCTACTTCTCACTACATTTTCTACCATCATTACATCTCTCTATCATCAGATATCTGTCAAGTCCTCTGATGACATTTTAGCATCAGACAGCTTCAGGGAGTCCTCGCAAGTAAAGTACTGTAAATTCTTACACACTGTTAAATTCTCACTTTAACAGACATGATAGTGAGAATAAGGCATAATATTCTATCCACATTCACTGGATATGAGCAATCGCACGCTCTGATTGGCTACTCTACTACTAGGCTATCAGCTCATATACCGTAAGTAGAGAAAAACAAAATGGCAGAGCGTGTTGCTGAACCAACCGAGGACAAAATAAAAACTCTATTCGAAAACAAAACCCCAAAACTACAAAAAAAGGCAACAAAATATGGAATAAAAGTATTTGATGGTAAGACTATATCTTTTTTTTATTTTACAAGAATTATTATCGCATTTTTCACAAATTGCTCCTGTCATTTTGCCAGATTGTTTACATTCTAAGCAGAAATGATTTTGTCAGATGTTTTGTATAACGTTTTTATTTATTGAATTTGCAAAAAATAAAAATAAAAATGCTCTGTTTCTCAAAATCCAGTGAATGTGGAGAGAATAAAACAGTTATTCCACTCAATCTCATCGTACATGGATTATAGACAACTCGGTGCTACGCGCCTCGTCGCCCATCAGCTCATGTACGACTCGATTTCGTGGAATAACTGTTAAATATCCATCACTGAATGTGTCTCCTGTTATGTGCACTTTGTATTCATTAAGGCAGTTTATATTGTGACAGATAGTTATTGGCATTCAGCTAGTGTGTATAATCAGACTTATGCTAGCTAGCATTGACAGATTAGGAATGAAGCCGTTGTTCATTAGCCTTAGCTAATGTTTGCTAATATTCCTTGGTTCCTTTGTAAAGAGAATTTATCATCAGTAACTAAAACCAGTGTGTGATTTGAGGCAGTTTTCATTTTGAGCAGATATTTAAAGTGCAATAAGACTGTTTAAGTGTATTGTAAAGCACTTCTAATGGTTCCACTGTTCATGCCTCTCCCTTTCTTAGAAAGGAGAATGCAGCTGTTGTACCATGGGCTGAAAAGAGGGGCTAACGTTGCCCTTTGCCCTCTCTTTCGCCTCCATCTCTTTCTGTCCCTTTGATTTGGAGAAAGTGAATCCACCCCACACATAGAAGCTCCATTCACTCAGCCGTCTCCACAGCAGAGGACAGAATTACACGACAAACACTAAAAATCTTAAGAATCCTTTTCCCCATATGACCACATAACTCACTCACAGACCATTTTAAAAGGCTCACAAGTTTATTTTCAGCATGAATTTTAGCCCAATGCTACCAGCTGGTGCTGATTAGCATTTTAAAGTCATGACAGGACAGAAAGAGACAAAAGACACCTCGGCTTCGGAAACACAAAAGCCATCTGTCACCACGCATGGCAAACAATCCTAGTTCATGCACTTGGGGTGTGTGTGTGTGTGTGTGTGTGTGTTTACTTGTTGCTTTCTCTCCGTGTTTTTGTCCCCATGTTCAAAAACAAGAAGCAAGCATAGGGTTCTAGTTCATGGGGTTTTCTACCAACTCAGACGACTGAAAGAGTCGCAGACGAGTGTAAAAGCAGCCAAAGCGCTCGAGGCTTGGATTACAGGTGGCGAATGTCTGATCTGACAAATGTTTTTGTGTCATCAATAATGACAAGAAGAAAAACCTGTTCTGTCCCTCAACGGAAATTATTTTTCAGACTTCCGTTGAAAATACAACAGAGTGAACGGAAATGTTATCAATGCACTAAAAACCTTTGATATGACACATTTATGCAGGATGAGACATGAAGCAGAATCATGTTGCACTGGATGACACACAGTACCGCTGACTATTCTATTCACTACAGACTCGTCTGTGTTTATTTTTTATTTATTCAATGTCTATTTAAGCAATATCACACGAGACAGAGTGCTGTTGCACTGAAAAAAAGTTGTAATTAACCTAATTATTTGGTCGTAAGGAGAAACAACACAACGTCGAGTGTGATATTGCTTTTATACATCAGTGTTATAAACAAGAACATAATATCAAGGAAGTGACATTTCAAACTCAATATGGCCAAATGTTCTGGGGTTTTTTTTTTGCTTAAATAAGAACATAATAAGATGTAATAAGATCAATATTTAACAATTATTCCATGAAATCGAGTCGTACATGAGCTGATAGCTATAAGTCATGTACGACGAGATTGAGTGGAATAATTGTTTTATTCTATCCACATTCACTGCATTTTGAAACACCAAGCATTTTTATTTTTTGAAAATTCAATAAATAAAAACTTGATACGAAACGTCCGACAAAATCATTTCCCCTTAGAATGTAACCAAACCGGAAATGACAGGAGCAATTTGTGAAAAATACGATAAGAATAATAATTCTTGAAAAATAAAAAAGATTTGTTCTTACCATCAAATACTTTTATTCTATATTTATATTATTTTTTCGGGTTTTGTTTTCAAGTAGAGTTTTATTTCGTCCTCGGTTGGTTCAGCAACACGCTCCGCCATTTTGTTTTTCTCTACTCACGGTATATGAGTTGATATCCTAGTAGTAGAGTAGCCAATCAGAGCGCGCGATTGCTTATATCCAGTGACTGTGGATAGAATAAAATCTCTTAGTTAATCTTCTCTGTTAACATTTATTCAGAACAAAAGACAATCTGGCGAATAAATGCTCATTTTAAAAAAAGACAAAATAAAGGATCACCTCCGACACCTTTCACATGGTTTCACATGGTTTAACACCCAGGACGACTGAAACATGTTAGTAGCAGGCAAGAGGTGTTATCTGTCCTTTTCTCATGGCTGGTGTCAGCACGTCAGCGTGAACAGGAGTCGAGAATCACAAACATGAGCTCAGCACTTATTACTACACGACCTTCTGACCTCATTTAAGTTGACGAATCATCCAGCACCTGCTGTAAAATCAACTGCAGTCTGAGCGTCAGACCCGACACGGTTGCTATCGGAATGTAAACAAATTAAGACTAACCTAATGGTTAGCTTTCACAAGTAAAGACATTAAGTCATATGCTAATGGAAAACAGCATACTGAGACAACAGTTGACAGATGCCTCAGGTTAAACTCTTTTGGCATTAATTCCTCCATGTATGAGAAACCTTTGTTCCAGGTAAATCCTTTCCACAGAGGTTTCGAAAGTTAGGAAGTTGTTATAACAAAGTCCGGGATCAATCCATCATTAAACAATTCTATTGGTTTCTGTTTGCATTAGCGCAAGGATAACACACGTGTTTTGGCTCCAGGCCTTTTTACTGAGCCAAACGAAACTGGCAGTTTTCACTGTTGTTCCTTCAAACATGATATTTGGATTGTCAGTGTACTTAAATCTACAACGGCTGTTTGTCTTAGGTGTACAGGATTCACTGTTGTAGCGCTATCATATTTATATTTCCATGGGGTGAGATGTACAATGACATAAAACAATAAAGTGCAAATAAAGCTGTTGAGTATTTCTCGTGTTCTTTGGAACACTATTCCAGGGATTACTACAGTACAGAGATGTCCAGAAGTGCCGGCGACCGGCAGTTTTCTCCACCTACACAGAAGGTCTGCGCCGGCTACTCGATCCCAGAAAAAATAAAAACTTGCCTTTCAATGTTCAAGCGATGTATATCGTTTCCGCTGCCCATAATTTGCTGCAAATCCAATTATTCCACCACGAAACTGTCTTTGATTCGGGTCTAGCATGACCGGAAGTGATGCCGTATTTGTTGATCTATTCTCACGCTCTGATTGGCTGAGCTGGACCACGTGACCACACCGTAGCGTATGTAGTTCTGTTACAGAGCCAGGCAGCGTACTACAGAGGGGAACTGAGAAAGCCAAGCACACACACATCTGAGGGAAATTTCATACAGATTTGGCAAGTATTTTACAGGGAAATGGTCTGTAATGCATTAGCTGAGAATGCACCAGAAGGCGTGTAAATTTCAAAATTTTCTGGGGGGGCATGCCCCCAGACTCCCCGAGCAGAGCCGCCTACTGCTTTTTTTAATCCGGCTACTTCACATTTTCTGGAGAACCCTGACAGTACAAGAAAAACGCCTTCCATTGGCTAAGCTGTGTCTGATCCTCAACATTAACAGTCAAGAGATTTAAGAATTCACAGCTTTGAACATCATAAGCAGGACTTTGATGTCAATGCAGAACTTAAAGGTACAGCCAGTGATTTGAAGTTTTCAAACTCTAAATTCAGCCCACAAAGCCACGCCCCCAAAATACGATGCAAACCCACCGACTAAGATGGACCTCCTAGACGTAATACATGAGATGGAGCTTTCTAAATTGACAGATAATATAAATGACAGACATGTCGAAGTGTTTCCTTATACTGATTAGTTGGATTCTGGTCCACTTTTTTTTTGTCTTTTTCTTCTTTACAGTCTGAGGCGCTACAGAGACCAGATCTTGTCTGAGTAGATATTTCATTAAAGCTTCCAGAATATGATGAGCATTTCAAAAAAGTATTGACTTTAAAATATCTGACCGCACCTTTAATGGAAACCAATGTCAGTGGGATAAGACTGTGTTAATAAGCTGTGTGTTTATTTTCCTGGAATATTTATTTTGTAAGAGAGTCCTTTTTAAGAAATCATACGCATCAAAGCACTTTCTGTGAGCGGTTCGAACCTGACCACTCACTTAGTTCAAACACCTGCAGGGAAGCTCGTTTTTCAGCACTACGGTTACGTGCTTCCTACAGCTCCACACCATGACGATGCGTTTGATGTGTTGCAGTGAACTTGAGGTCTCTTAAACTTTGAAGTCACAATTGCAGGCAAAACTTTGAACTCATCTACTTATCGAACATCCTCCAGAAGTGCTCGAAGTGCTGAGAGGACACTTAGTCAACTTCACAACAGCAGTTCAGACATGTGACTGGCTCCTCAAAGAGTGGAGTAAAAAAAAAAAAAAACCACAATCACAAAGGTTTCACTCAGGATTAGCGACAGTAAAAGCCTGGATGAGTGCCAGTCATTACAACAATCATAACCAACCAGAACCTTCTGGTCACTATTAACAACCAGTATGAGGATGATCCGTGTCTATACTGAGCCCTTTTTGAGGTTTCTTCCTGAGTACAAGCTCCTAATGTACTGTACAGTTAAAGTACCGCGTAGAGGTTGCTGGGTGTGTGTTGCGGACGAGACCCCATTTCTTTTTTTTTTTTTTTAAAGATTTTTTTTGGCTTTTTTCACCTTTATTGGATAGGACAGTGTAGAGACAGGAAACGAGCAGGAGAGAGAGATGGGGAGGGATCGGGAAATGACCTCAGGTCGGAATCGAACCCGGGTCCCCGGATTTATGGTATGGCGCCTTATCCACCTGAGCCACGACACCCCCGAGACCCCATTTCACATGGTTTCTGTTCTTCTCTATAAAGTCAAGACCCTAATAATCTAAATTATATTTGACCCTTAACATTAGTCAAGTCAAATGGATTTTGTATTGTCATCCCTCCACATTGCTTGTATACACTGGAACAAAATGTCATTTTTCCCAGACCACGGAACGACACAAAACAGCACACAAGTCTGCAAAAAGTGCAAATACACAACAGTATGAGACGAGTGCAGGACAATAAACACACTGAGCACTATATACAGAACAATAAATAACTAGAACAACTCTGTATGGGAAAAGCTATTGCTCGATGGACTGTAAACTACTGTGTTGTGTAGCAGCAATAAATATAACACTGGCAGCAAAAAGAGGCTCATAAGAAAAAAAAAAATCTGGATTTCTGAACCCGAAGTGGCCACTACAAGATACCGCGTCGCTGTCTTGGTCTTTGACTCATTAATTATCTATTCCTATCCTGCATTTGTTAAAATGGCTGAACAAGCTCACAGGAATCCCCCAGTGTTTTTAACCTAGATCCTGTTCAATGCATCTGTAGCCATGGCCTAAAGGTTAGAGAAGCAGCCTTGGGCCCAAAGGGTTGCCAGTTCCATTCCCTGGCATTCCCTGGACCTATACTTGCCAACCCCCTGAGAATGAAAAGTGGTAGATCAGATTACATGACACAGTTGCGCCCTTCTCGGAGGGTCTGGGAGCATGCCTCTGGAAAAAAATTTAGGGAACAAAAAGGTGTAAAATGGGGCATTCTCCTGCATTCTGAGTGCCATATTTGAAGAAAATTAATCAGGAAATCAGACCGATATACTTCACAACATGCTGCTTCTCACCTCGCCTCAGTGCTTTGACGCTGGATGGTCTGATCACCAAGTCGCCTTGAACTTGTTTTCTTAGCAAATCTTTTTTTTTTTTTCTGAGTTTTCATTGTTCACGATCACCAGAGTGTGTTTGGTTTTTACAAATACTAGCATGACTTGTTGTAACATGTGACCTCATTGCTGATTGGCCAGAACCATAAAGAGAACCAATGGAATGGTGTGACAGAGCGATACTATTTAGATTCAACATCATTATTGCGCCATTCCATTGGCTCTCGGCTTCATTTAATATGACTATTTGACACTATATACTTGTCTCCCATGTGCCAAAAACAGCTGAAGCGAGATCATAAGAACAAATCCAACAGTGTTCACTGATTATTATCTCATCCAGCCAACAGGTGATGAGTTTATCCCATCAGGTGTTGTTCATCGTCCGTCCGGCATTGTTCACATTTCATGAAAATCGCTTCTTCTCTCTCAATTCTTCACCGATTTTTATTCTTTTTGGCAGGAAGGTAGGTC
>JAPFFA010000022.1:79335756-79351288 GCA_026153275.1 Sciades herzbergii
TTATGTGAAGCTGCTTTGCGACAGTGGTTATTGTTAAAAGCGCTATACAAATAAACTTGACTTGACTTGACTTGACTCTCTCCTTTACACCGGAACAGAATCTCGGTCTCAGTGTAACTGAAGGCCGGGGCAGCGCGCGCGCTTTTCTCCGGGTTTTTAACTTCCTGTTGCTCCGCCCCCTTGTGTTTGTCGTAAGGCTCGCGCGCAGTTACGAACCAAGCAGTGAGATAAAGCCGGGTCTCCGCCCGCCCGGGGCATTCAGCAACCCGCCGACTGACGGACCGCAGCGCCGCCACACCCATCACTGGGGGACTTCCTCTCTCTCCCTCTCTCTCTCTCCCTCTCTCTCTCTCTCTCTCTCTCTCTCCCTCTCTCTCTCCCTCTCTCCTCCTCCTCTCCTCCTCCTGATTGTGGAGTCGGGCTGTGGGAGCGCGAGCGCATCCTCCCCAGTGCGCGCGGGGTGAATCATGTCCCTGAGCCCGAAGCACTCCACTCCTTTCTCCGTGAGTGATATCCTGAGCCCGCTGGAGGAGAGCTGCTTTAAGAAGTTTGCGTGCATGGAGGGCGCTTACCGGCAGCCTCCCCCTCCCCCTCCAGCGCAGAGCGCGCAGCATCAGCACCATCAGCACCACCACCATCCTCCTCCTCCTCCTCCTCCCCCCCAGCCTCAGCAGCACGGAGTGAACCCCGGAGCTTATCACGGGCCGCACGGGATGTCGCAGTTCTCCCCCGCGGCGGTGGCGGGCTGCTGTAACGGCGTGGCGGAGCTGCCCGCTTACCCGGACAGCGTGCGGGGCGGCGCTGCCGCTGCGGCCTGGTACGGAGCGAACCCGGAACCGCGGTACGCAGCACGTGAGTTCATCCAAAACACTTCTCATCATTATTATTTCTTAAAGAAAAAAAAAGCGCATTATTGTATATAATGACAGACTGATTGTTAAAATAAGTTCCTGCTGGGAAGGAAAATTAATACTTTTCTATCTTCTGATAGACACTTTAATCTCTATAAATTTGTTAAAAATAAAAAAGATTATTCCTTCCTTCCTTCAAAAAAAAAAAAAAGGCCAGTAGAAGAGTGCGTTCATGGCGCGGACCCGCAGTGTTTATAAGCCGCTATTGGGCTCCAGAGCTCCTGTCTGAGGAACACAAGGCAACAAAATGTCAGTTCATCAGCCTCTCATTTGTAAATTTATAAATCAATCTATATTTATAAACAAAATCTGAATTTAAAATATTCAGCATATTTTTCACATACACAGTTTCCAGTGTGACCTTTATGGCTGTAAGTTTTATTTTGTGATGCAGAACAACAGTAGTGACAGCAGCTCGGGTCCAAACCCAGTGTCTCAACCCGCCTGAGGTCTGAGACAACCAGGAGAGAAACCCAGAACAAACAAACGCGGAATGCTCAAGTGTTTCTGTTCCTTATGGGACAAAACGCCGAGATTAAACATTTATTTACTCTGAAGAGGAGAGAGAGGAGAGAGAGGGACCAGTCATTTTCTTTTCGTACAATTTTGATTTAGTCTGGTTAAAACAAATTGTATGTATTTTATGTAGCACACACACACACACACACACACACACACACAATTTTCAGTTGCCTATAAAATAGTCTTTACATTGAGAACTTGCTGAAAAATTATATATATTCATCCCAGAGGGAAAAAAAAGTCTTCGGTGAGAACGAGGAGGCAAACAATTCAGCTTACTGTAGGAACTTCAATTAACTTTTCAATTACAATGATTTTTTTTTTTTTTAGTCTCCACATTGAGTTTTATAGTGGTCTAACTCATTTATTTTAATGTGATGTTAAATCTGATGAATGCACTTTAAAGTTTTCAAACGAATCAGCCTTACTTCATTTATAATAATAGTAATAATAATAATAATAATAATAATAATAATAATAGTTATAATAGTAATAGTAATAATAGTAGTAGTAGCAGCAGCAGCAGTGGTGTCAGCAGTGATGTGAGTGATGTGTGTGCTGAAGTCCCCAGGTTCCTGAGCTCCCCCGCCGCGCTGTCCGGAATGGACGCGAAGGCGATGGTGACGCTGCACGCGGCTCCGCGCCGGAAGCGTCGCGTGCTCTTCTCTCAGGCGCAGGTGTATGAGCTCGAGCGCCGGTTCAAGCAGCAGCGCTACCTGTCCGCGCCCGAGCGCGAGCACCTGGCCGGTCTGATCCACCTGACACCGAACCAGGTGAAGATCTGGTTCCAGAACCACCGCTACAAGATCAAACGGCAGGCCAAAGACAAACCGGCGCGCGAGCCGCAGCTGCAGCAGCATCTGGAGGGCGGGGCCGCGGGACACTCACCGGGGCGCGCGCCCGTCAAAGACGCCAAACCCGGCCAGAACGGAACCGACGCACAGACATCCGGCCAGAACGCCGCTCTGGCGGCACTTCCGCTTCCGCAGCGGAGCCTCACAGTGGAGTCGTTAGCGTCCGCAGCGGAGGAGCTCGAGGACCTGACGGCGAGTCCGCACGCGCTGCACAGCGCTCACCTGAGCGGCCTGTCACACCTGGACTCCGCCCTCCTGGAGTACAACATGGCGGCACCCAACCTGCTGTACGGCAGGACTTGGTAGGCGGGGCAGGGTGTCGGGTTCGAGTCCCACAACACCGCACAGAGAGGAACGCGCGCGCGCGCGGGGAGTTTATCAGATTTATATCCACAAAAAGGAGTTTCACACACCCGCCCAACGGGGGACATCCGGGAACAGACACCACTCACTTCCACTTCCCATCACATCACATCCCTCTCTCCATCCCATCCCTCACTTCCCTCTCTCCATCACATCACATCCCTCTCCATCACTTCCACCCCATCCCCCTCTCCATCACTTCCATCCCATCCCTCTCTCCATCCCATCCCTCTCCATCTCATCCCTCACTTCCCTCTCTCCATCACATCACATCCCTCTCCATCACTTCCACCCCATCCCCCTCTCCATCACTTCCATCCCATCCCTCTCTCCATCACATCTGTTTATGAAGCTTTTTGTAAGATACTTCAACTTTTTTTTTTTTTTTTAGATGAACTTGATGCAAACTATAAAGGACCCATCTGACACCGTGAGACTTTTTGCTGTTCACATGGAAACTTCTTGTACTTTACGAAAATCAAAGCCTTCTGAGAAAATTTAATCCAACAATAAAACCATTCTGAATGATTTGCAGATTTCTACAAGGCAGTGGAAAGATAATCCTTTATTTGGGAAATTTTACTGAGTCGGAGATTTATAGGACGGGTTTCAATATTCATATCGCACCATGAAGCGACTCTGATCGGTTACACCTTGGATTCGTTTTCAAATGAATAAAAACAAAGTTAATATCTATGAGGCAATAATGCACATTGCTGCTTTAAGAACAGTTTTATCACTTTCCCTTAAAAACGTAGAAATTTTCAGTGTTTATATTTAAGGCCAGTTTCAGGCGATGCACAGCACTGAGAGCAAAAATTGTGCTGACAAGAAAAGGAGAAAAAAAAAGCAGCCATTTTAGTTTTTTGGGCCTCACTCTTCATCCACAGGCTGTAATACTATACAATTATTTAAGTTAAAGTAAAAACAGACTTGTTGCACTGTAGGCTTTATGATAACCCACCACAACACTTTATATAAATTATTAAAACAAATACAAACGCTTTTAAACTGCTGCTGTGCCATCATGTGTGTATAATTATATTTTCTACAACAAACCTACATGAGGAAGTGATTTCTTTTTGACTGGAATTTTAGATGTTACATTTTGGGATATGGTGATATTTATATATAAATAAAAAACAAACAAAAACAAACCAAAATCATTTATTTAAACAAGTCTTCCAAAGAAGGAGGAATGAAGAAGTCAATTGTTGAAGTTCAGCAGCCGACACTTCTGAATTCAGATCAAGACGGTTTGTCTATTAACCTCATTATTCCACTCTCATTTAAAAACAGTGTTTCAGCTCCGAGATCTACATTTATAATCGTCCATTATGTGGAAGCTATGAATATTCAGCTCTGGATGAACACCGTGGAAAAATCCAAACTGAGCACGTTTTATACGAGGGACTGGACAGACACACGTACCGGCTTCAGTACAAAACATTCAATCTGATCCGGAACATTTGAAGGCAGGAGGGGAGGAACAAACAAAAACACAAAAAACCCCACACACAGTAAGACTTCATTGGATTGTGTATTTCTTAAATTTAACAGGAATTACAAAATCAGTACATAAAAACATACTGAGTAAAACCAGTTTTTTCCCCTCTTTTTTTTTTTTTAAAAAGAAATTAACAGCCCACCAAAAATAAAAAATAAACAAGGCAGACACACCGATCTCCTTTAAAATCAGGTGAACGACTCAGTTCCAGTCGTAGCGCCGTGTGGGTGGAGGCACGCCGTAACTCCTCGACGAATTATAACCCTGAGGGGGAGCAAGAAATCTAATTAGAAAAAACAGAAAAGAAACTCCACCCACTTAAAAATTCTTCCAGCTCTGTTTATGCGCTGCAATTTAAGGAGCTGCTCATTCAACTTGAAACTCTTAGCACATTTAGAATTCAGAAAGACTTGACAACTGAGACTACAGTAATCAAAACACACACACACCACCTGCGGTCGACGATCATCTCGGCGTTGCATGTGCTGCTGAAAGTCAGCTGCTCCTCCGTGAGCTCTCTGCAGGTTATGCTGATACGCAGAGACTTGAGCCTGCATGGCCCGATCCCACCCATGAACGCTGTGCTGAGGCCTGGACGAAGAAATAAAACATTACACACAAAAGGTGACCGCAGTCGAGATCATCCAGGCTTCAGTAATTATTTACTGAATATTCTCACCTAGCCTGAGCTTAAAAGTATAATGTGGTGAAGCTATTATATTAAAGACATGATAAATACTGTAACACACATTATACACGTCTGCTATATTTAGGAGTGCTAGAGCAAAATAAAATTAAAAGCAACAATTTTTTTTATTCTAAATTTAATTTAAACAGAGATGGGACCAATATGACCCCAGCCAAAAAAAAAAAAAAAGGTTGCTCAGTTTTTTGTTTTTTTTTTGGGGGGGGGAGAAATTAATTTGAATTCTGTAACAAAAAGAAAAGACTGGAATTTGCAAAAAGTTTTTTTTTTTTTTTAAACTGGAAAATGTTTACTTACACACACACACACACACACACACACACACACACACCTGATTGTACTTTTTGCTGTGATTGATTTCATTAACACATTTGTACTCCATGTTTTGCTGTAAAGGGTTTAACTGAATAAAAAAAAAAAGCCATGGTTTCATGCAAGTTAATTTATCACATATGCACATTAAATGAAGTGCTAAAGCTAAAACATCCCTCCCCGCAAAAATAAATAAAATATTTAAAACAAATAAAAACATCACACCCCACACAATACTCCATGTTTCAGTACTAGTATCAGAAAAGAAAGTGCGGTAGTGTACTGTATATATTTTAAATTACACCAAAATGTCTCGTGACTGCATTGCGACATGTAACGTCCCTGAAGTGTCCACAAACACACCGAGGGTGCAATGAAGACACAAGAGCAGTTACACTCTGCTCACAACCCAAACCTCACGTTCATCTTGACAGTAAAGGTGTTCTGCAATGTTGTAAAAGCTGAAGCCCGAGATGAGATTCCTGCGATGTGCAACGCGGTTAACGGAGCTGGGACTGGTTTGCGGGTGGGAGTCGCCTTTATCACATACTGAGACGACTCACTTTTTAAATCTTCAGGAGGCACTGCGACTGCATTTTTTCTCAAGTTTTTGCAGATGTGCAAACTCCTGGTGGATAAGACTGTTGATACTGGGCCTCTTTCTTTAAAAGTGAAACATCATGTAAATTTTGCTTTGCTTATATACACAGACTAGAATAGAATGCTTTTGTCGTCGCTGCACAAAAGTACAACGAAATTTAGTTCATCATAGGAGAGTAAAGCCGCTGTATACGTGCGCGCCGCCACTCTCGGGCACTTCAGCCTGAGGCCGCCCCACGTCAACCTAACCACGTCTTTGGACTGCGGGGGAAACCGGAGAACCTGGAGGAAACCCACGCGGACACGGGGAGAACATGCAAACTCCGCACAGAAAGGCCCTCGCCGGCCACGGGGCTCGAACCCGGACCTTCTCGCTGTGAGGTGGCAGTACGAACCACTACACCACTGTACATGTACACAAAGATGAGAGATGAAAGTAACTGAAGGACCGGAGCATTTTTAAGCAGCAGTTGCAGCACACAGTGCCATCACACCATTCTGAATTATGAAATAATATCCGACAGTTAAAACAGTTTCTTACTGAACAAGTTTAGTTTTGGGATGCAACGTGAGAGAAAATATACTCGATTAATCCTTGAATATTTAACATTTATCACAAACAAAAGCAACTGCAAACCTGTTTTCCAGTTGCGTTGGTGACGAGGCCAATCATCACACGCCTTTAAATGAAGAAAGCGCGAATGAAGTTATAAAGATCTTTTGGAATACTGGACAGTATGGACGTCACTGGTTCTAATCCCAGTAATATCATTAGTCCCGTGTGAACGGACATGTAGGTTAATTGATCTCGTCTGCAGTAAACACCATGGCCAAGGAGTCCTCTCGCAGGAACGGTCAGGGGTTTTTTTTTTGGGTCGAGTGTGAGAAAACATTAAGCCATCCAGTATGTGCACACGACCGCTTTACAGCCGGCTGTACGAGACTAACGGGAATATCGAGAGCAATTAGCACCAGATACACTAAAATTTATGAGCATCCCAAAGGATATTAGCTCAGCTTGATCAGTGACCAGCACGGCGTTAGCACAATGAGCATTTCCCTACCGTCAGGGTCGACGAAGCCCAGACACAAACCAAAAGGCCGAGTCGTTACCACAGGGGCAAAAATGGTTTACAGAGAAAGCTGTATAATTTGTCTTCCCCAAGGGCATACAAGTGAAACAAGATCAGTTTTTTATTTTTTGCTGGATGATGGCTGGCGTTGTGGGTTTGCGTGGAAGAAATGTGACATTTCAAAAATATGTTTACAGACAGGAAACAGCCACTGCGTTGTGAAGAAATATTAAAGTTCCCCCCCCCAAAGTATGGGTGAACAACATGGTCAGGGGAAAAAAAAAAAAAAAAAATACAGGCAAAGAGTCCGATTCATGTCATTCCCAGAAGACGCTTTCTGGTCGTTTCCTCCTGAGCTCAAAACACTTCATTTCTACAAACAGCAAATCTGTAACATGTGGCAATCCATAAAGCAGGAGACCCAAACTACCTCTAATCCAGGCTCTAGAAGATAGTGAGGAGAAAAAGAAAAGAGGAATCCTAACCATCCCTCATTACTCAACCATGTCACAGCCTTCCCAACGCCTGCCTTAGCAAACAACTGTGGAATCCATAATCCCTCCTCCAGGTTCCTTTATGCATTTCATTCGTGTCTGTCCCGAGTGCTTAAAGGAAATGTGCACAGTCGCCACTAATAACTACTGACCTAAGGTGACACAGACCCACAATAGGCCTGGCAGGCCTAAAAAGTTGAACCCAAAAGAAGCTGATTAGTGCCTGAAGAGGTCTGGAGCCAGAATCAATGGCTGGTCTGTGTGACCGCAGCGGCGCAGCCTCCGAGGCGATATTGGACCAACAGAATTAGTGCTGCCTCATTAAGTCCTGCAAACCTCTTCAGGAGAAAAATTTGTTTAGCCTGTGCAAAATAACCAATTCCATCCTAAGCCCTCCCACAGAGGAAGCAAAAGGGAGAAAGAGACCGAGTAATTCCAGGAAAAAAAAAAAAAAAAGGATTTCTATATTCAAAAGAAAATCAGAACGAGTCCTTTTGCAAGACGTTCTGATCAATTCACGCAACGCTACTGCATACGTACGAGCCAGGTGTATAGACCGACATCTCATGGATATGGAATAATAAATGGGACAAAACTTTGAGGAGGAGACGAAGCGTACACGCGTATCTACACTGCGCGAGGAGCACGCGATGACCTCAAGTGCAAGTGAGGGGACGCTTAAATACGGTGAAGGTGAAATGCAGAGGTTGGATAAAGCTGGAAACTTACCGTGGGTACTGCTGGGGATGAGACGGTGGCACATGTCTTGGAAATCCCTGCTGCCTGGAATCTATCAAGGAAGAAATATTTGAGGTCATGAACAATGGTTTCTTATAGAACAGTGTGTAAGAAATTATACTGAATGGGGCCTTAAATCAGTCGACTTCAGTTAATTTACTAGATGCAATCGGAAAAAAATGAAAGAAAAATGGTTTCACTGATGCAATTAAGCAGGAGCGATTCGAATGACGGCAGTACCTGAGGGGGTGGGGGTTTGTGTCCGCATTTGCATTTCTTCCCCTACAAAATGAACTAAGCATTCATCTGGCGACATTGTGCTGGGCTCAAGTGCTCCAGCTCCAGCGAGGCAAACCCCTCGACAAAGGCACACTTCTTTTAAAAAAAAAAAAAGTAGCAAGTGGCTTCAACCCAATCTCCTGTTGCCAAGGCAATAACCAGCTGCAGAGCTCAGACTTGTTTTATAGCAGAAGGCCCGGTGAGTGGCTAAGACGGGGGTGGAGGGGCGTGTGGGGGGGGGTACGAGATGGCATACAGGGAAGCAGGGAGTAAAGACGAGAACTTCAGTTGTCATTTACAAACATGGGTTCAAATCTGCTCGGAGGGAGGAGGAGGAGGAGGAGGAATGTTTCCATGTTTGTCGTAAGCAGTTACACCTGCAAACGGACCGTTCGTTATTCTGGATGCAAATGACAGCATTAAGACTACAGCAAAGATGGCATCTGATTCTCACAGGCTCAGATCTGCTGACCGGAGGGAGAAAAACAAAAAGGGACCACCCACTTTCAGCCCAATTATCTTGTTCGCCCGAGTCGACTGTGCTCTGTATACACCCTAAAGACCGGGTTCTAATCAATTCATCCCGAATAAACCCAGACTAGTCTTAGTACAGCGGTGCAGAAAGGATCTGAACACCAGGTGACAAATAGGATTACATCAGCATTACATCTGTGGAAACTGGATTCTCATTAACTTAACACAGGAATTACACCGTCCCCATGTACAGCTCATAAATACAGACATACCGCCTGCTTTTTAACAGACCCACAGGACGGCGAGACCACTTCTCATCTCCAGTCCCTCAGTTGTACGCTGGATAAAACAGTTTGACATTTTCAGGGTCTGAATGCTGATGCACTCTGACAAGAATGCTCATGGACCGAAGCAGTGAACTGAATAGAGCGCGTCGAAACCGCATCATTTTTATTCCCCATAATGCTCCGCTCTCACCTAATCCTCAGGGTGGGAGATACTCAGTGAACAGAGAGATCAGTATTGAGCTCTGAATATTTACTTGTAACTAGGACTAATGGTAGACTGAATAATTGTTAAAAGTTGAATAATTTAACACTACCAACATCATCGAGTCATAAATCATGCAGTTCTGCCAGGAGCTAAAGAATAAAATCAACAACCTACCAGTGTATAATAAAAAGACGAGAATATATTAAAAAAAAAAAAAACTTACTAGAATTAACTCCAGGAATCTTATCTACTCAGTATTCCTACTTTTGTTGTCGCAGCGAGGCTAGCGCTCCTCCCCCCATTTTCGAAAGCTGAAAATGCAGCATTTAAACAAAGCCCCATCTTTGGTATATGCATGTGTGCTTCAATTGTGACTTATAGGTCTGACATGAACTCCAGCAATGCAACTTGATTTGAATTCAGTACAATTTGTACCCAATAGCAGACAGGGAGGAGGAGTTTCCTCAATACTCTTATTAGAACTTAGCAGAAAAACCCACAGCCGAAATGTTTAAAGGAGAACTGAAGGCAATTTTTTTTTAAAATCATCAAAATTCTATTTCTCATTTTATTAAATATCGGAATGCATTTTTAATCGCTATTTTGTCGCTGCTATAGCAAGTTCTGAGTGTTTGAAATATGCTCTGTAATATATCAGTCCATATGGCAAAGCAATGGCCGTAAACGAGATTCGCTGAGACCTGTGCGAGACATCGTAGGACGGAAGTAAAACGCACAGCGGAAATCCAAGTGACCGACATCTGCCAACGTTGTCAAAAGACGCTCACGCCCTCTTTCGGATGCTGACGTAATCCAGCCGGTTTTCCCTGCGTCCGAAATCGCTCCCTACTCACTATATAGGGCAGTGTATAGTGGGGACGCCATTTTGTAGTGCTGTCCGAAACCTTAGTGAGGATTATGAGGGAAACGCGCTCAGTATAATATGCATTTATCACAAAAACACACGCATGTATTTATTATTTTGAAAACCCACCAGCCGCCTGATCTGGCACGTTTTAATTGTGCGACAGTAATGACGTAAATACCAGCGCGACGGACTCGTCCTGATCCTGCCGTCTTTCCAACTCTTCTCTACTCCATGTTGGTTCGAAGTCGTATGGAATCATTTCCATCACTGATGAAGCTGGCAAATCTAGAAATTAATCTAAATTGGTGATCTGGCCGCAGTGTAAACGGTTTTCAAAATGGCAGCGCCGACACTTCACATTTGAAGTCTCGCACAAGTCTCAAAGATCACGCCGATAAGCGACGCCTCCCGAGGACCAAATGAACTACATTCAACATGGCTAAAAACCCGAAAAGGCTGATGAGTGTAATGTGATGCGCCAATACGAGTCACGCTATAAGGTTAATAAAACCGAAAACAATTAAACAACACATTAAGATATAAAGCACGTTTAAAAATGATTTCAGTTCCGCTTTAAGATCCTGGTTTTGTTGCCATTATTATTAGTTTATGGTTGAGGGGGGGGGATCCCACAATGTTACTATAACACTGTAGGCTCGTGGCCAAACCTACCGACTAATTGAAACAGCTGGTGGTAGCGTCAGTAAAAGCTGACGGTCCGTCTGAAACTCCACACTGAGCCGGCTCCACAGGAGGTGATGGCCCAGTGAAAAGGGAAAGTTAACTAGGGTTTTACCCCTCTCACGGCACTACTCAAACAACCCCCACACCCCCAGCGTGTGCTACGATGGCTCACGTAAAGATAATTGCTGCTCTCCCAAGTGAGGAAGCTTAAAGCCCTGCTGATTGAGTTGGAGATCAAGGCTCGAGAAACACGTACTTAAAAGCCTCTGCTCGGTGTCTGTATCTGATAATTATCCACATTTTGAATGTTTAAAATCTGACATTGCTGTTAAAATGGGAGAAACTTGCTTGAAAGGCTCGTTTCCGCACCACTGCATGCACAGGGAATGCACAAGTTGTACATGACCAGAATGCATTGCTTGGTTGACGTGCGTAATGCAGCAGGAGGAGAGTAACAAGCTAACAGTGTGAAGAAACTACTGTAGAACATGTTACCTTCAACCACAAGTCATGAGGGCTTTTTTTTGGGTTTCCTTTTTCTCTAGTGAGATCGGTAACCACTTCCTTTAAAGCATACTAACTAGATATTAAATTATACCTATGAAACCTAGATGTCTGCTGGGAAACTACAAATAACTACCTGATCGTCTGAACCTGCAACCGGCTTGTCCCGAGTGTGTGGGTTAATGATTTCGCCACCCCGTTTCAGCCTGTTAAACTTTACACTAGACTCACACGACGACCACAGCCTTCAGTTTAGCATTGTGCAAACTGAACACCTCACTCAGACCCTGGTCTCAAAACACTTTTTTTTTTTTAAGCTTAATAAATTAGCAGAACTAACTGTACCGTTTTAAAAATGCAAATCAGACCGGAAGTGTCATCAGATGCACAAAACAAAACCAACAGCAGCTCTTTCAACTGCCCGACAGTAATAAAGTGTGGTGGATGGTGGAGTCAGTAGCTGGCAGCGAGAAGCAGAAACAAAGGTCAAGAATAGATGCGGGTCTCTCTGTACACCTCCAACTCAACATGACTACATTTGCATTAAGTGCTAGAAGGATGACCTCAGCTCGCGCGGAACACACCAGCCGCCGGATGAGATTCATCAACTTGCAAATCATACATCAAAGTGAGCAAGGAGAAACAAGACCGAGGCGAACTATTCCGTAAGAGCAGAACCGAGCCCGTTAACGAGCTCGAGTCGCACTCTGCTTCCTCTCTGACAAACCCAGGTGACTTCAGCACGGCGGCAAGTACTGTTCAGAATTCAGGGTTACGTAACGTACTAAAACATGTGATCACAATTTATCATCAGCTGCTTATTATTCTTAAACTCAGTTGAAGGTGAATTTAAGCTGTAGGAGATGTTCTACCGTTCAGGGCAACACTGTGACTGGACTCCATTCCTCCTCAAGCACTTTCCAAGGAGTTTTAATCCACACAAAGTTTCTGTTCGTCATCGTACGCAGTATGATCGGGAACAAACATGGCACCGCCTCACAAGTGTTTTAAGATATGATTACAAATATATCATATAAGCTGTAGCTATAAATCATTCAGCTTTAATCTGACGGAATAGTGCAACCAAAAACCGTGCGCGCATACTGTTTCTTCAAAACGTTTGCTTCTTTAGCGTTTGAGCTCACAGGCCCCAATTAAAAAAAAATAAATAAACCCCACCCCCCAATCCTCAAAGGACAGTTTGAATCCTCAGAGTGTTGAGGTATAATTAAAATTACATCTATAAATATCAAATCGGACAGTGGTTTTTTTTTTTTGACTGTAGATAGTAGGGATTTAAACATCATGCAAAACATCCTGACTGACTGACTGCGTGATACTGCATTCTGACTTAAAGGTACACCATGTAGGATTTAGTGGCATCTAGTGGGGAGGCTGCAGACGGCAGGCAACCAACCGAATACCCCTCCCTCTCCATGTGCGCATTAGAACCTACTGCGGCCGTCAGGGAAATACCCCGTAGAGCCACAGTTTTACACAAACCATTTCAAAACATGGCAGCTTCATCCCAGTAGCAGTATGCACTTGGCTACTTTTCTGGTTTATCTTAACGATTGTTAGGCTAATCAAAATTTCAATTATTTTAGGAGGGTTTCTGATACATGGGACCTAAATACTGTTCTACATGAAGAGTAACTCACGCTGGTAGTCTCGAAGAGGTGGCCGATAGTTCCCTTGATGATACGAACTGGGGGGCGGAGCATTGCTGTACAGCCCACCCATGGCAATCAGGGGGGGCCTGTGCCCATGCTGCCCACCTCCTTGTTGATGACTGTTCATATGATGGCTGATTGAAGGCAGGAGGAGGGAAGAAGAAAAAAAAATATATATATATTTTATACATACATAAAAGTATATAAAAGTAATTCATATATAAAAAAAATATTACAACACACACACACACACACAAACAAGTATTCATACATGACCTTTCTCACACACAGTCTCCCAGGATGTTCACTTCCTGTACAGCAACAGGAATTAAAACTCAAGCTCCCTGTTCTGCTATAAAAGCCTGTGAGCACCTGTCTGCTTGGCCTAATCAAACCTAATGATAGCTTTCATTAAGAGATTAAGGCCTCGGCAAGCAAAAATCTGCCTGACCCACACTTGATGAATAATTCATCCTTTCACACCTGGGCCTGATGAATCTGCCAGATGTTCAATTACATTTTTAAGCAGTTGTTCAAGCTTTCTCTGAAACAGAGCAGAACCTGGCAGGATGATCGTGCTTTATCGGTGAAGAGGACCTCAATCTTTAACCACAGAAATGACTCAGTCTAACAGCGCTGAACTAATCACACTCTTAAACCAGTGCCGCTCTGTGGATGAACGTAAACATGACTACTAACCTCCAAACACCTACGTGTCAATCTACCACCACTATATTACCGTTACTTTATAATGAAGCCACAGTAACTGTCATACGTTGATTTTTAAAATTTTGTTTTGGCTTTTCATTTTTATACAGAGTAGCGTAGCTGGAAGCCAAATCACAGGTTTATATTACTGCACTCGTTCTAACAACTCATTCAGAGACCTGCATGGAGGACTGTCCACACACACACACACACACACACACACACACACACACACACACACACACACACACACACGAGCAACTATTAACATGTTTGAGAAGTTGAGACGTGTATTGAGCATTTCTGAAGGAGTCTCTGGTGTCAGCAAGTTATTTGTTGGCAAATTACTGTGGTATGTAAGGAAAGACTATGTTGTTCACACACAGGACTCCCAAAAAAAAAAAGGTAATAATAAAACAAATCCCACTGAACAGAGGTGTGATGTGGCCCGAGATGCAGAGCTGATTTTCTTAGAACAGCACGTGTGCTTATTCCTCTTATACCGCAGGCATTATGCCAACAAATGCAGTTTTTTTTTTTTAAATTAATGAACACTGCAATGCATTTTAACTGTTTAGATTAAAACATAGCACTTACAAGAGTTAGCTATGGTTAGTTCCCATTATGTTTAACAGCTATTAAACAAACAGTCGCTCCCTCAGTCATGGTTTTTTTTCTCCAAGTTACAGAAACTGGAAAACACAAAGTCCTCTCCATAAAGGTTATAAAAAGTCTCATAAAGCTTCCATACACCAAGCATACGGCATAACATTTAAAACATATCAGACTTTATGTCGATCTGGCAAAGGAAATCAGTATGAATGAGTAGTTGCCATAGAAACGGTAACTTAAAGTGAGCACATTAATATAAACCTTGAATTTTGATGACGGATGCAAGTGAGCAGTGCTGTCAGAGCCGTGCTACAGAACGACCACACTCCTGTTCCTTACATAAAGGGGATTAAAAAATAAATAAAAAATTACTTAACAGATTTGCAGAATTACGTCCGAGCGTCTCACACCTACCCCAGTGTCCTGAAGGCAGACTGGTCCAGGTGTATCTGCTGGCGGTTGGGATTAAAGCCCAGCTGGGGTCTCCATGGCTGGCTGTTAGACCTTTCCCAGTCACCAGGCTTCAACACTTTATGAGGAATCCTGGAAGCAGACAGATTTACACAAGGAGGAAATAAAGAGACGGTTACCTTGCACAAAAACAGCCATTTTTCTGTTTTATTTGCAAAAGCCACGCAGCCTGATAGAAAGGCTGTGGATTTGTACCACATGATGTACAGACGTGTTCTAATAAACCATTAACATGGCAATACTCTGCGTTGCACAATATTAAACCTAAAAACAAACCGTCTTGATAGCATCACTACCCACATCAAGTTTCAATCAGGTGGAGACTGCAATTTTAGGCAAACTTTCATAAATGATAAACATGTATTCATGCTAGGATCCTAATATAGAAAGGACCGAGAGAACCGATTTTTACTCATTAAGGCCAAAGTTAGAACCAGTGATATTTGCTTGCAAAAAGCAAAATGCATATTATGTTATACCTATTATGTATACCTGCTATACCTCAAGTGCCCTAGACTGTTTTACTTGTTTTTAATTTATAGTGTGTGTGTGTGTGTGTGTGTGTGTATATGAGTGTTCAGTCTGTCTAGTTCTTAGCTAGTATTCATACTGTTTGTATTATTTCAATTATTCTATTTTATTTGAGTGTTTTAGTCTGTTTAGTTCTTATCTAGTGTTTTACTGTTT
>JAPFFA010000022.1:79533422-79540922 GCA_026153275.1 Sciades herzbergii
CCCTGGCCTTGGCTCTGGATTGTCAGAAATGAACTAGGCCTGTTCTGAGACTATGACCTATGCTGCAGGAAATGAGAACAGCACCTTCCCGAGTGGGATGGATACCGTCCCGCCCTAACAAGCCAGCAATGCCCTCAAAATTAGCCCAATCTATAAAGCCCACACTGTTTTCAGAGCACCACCTGGACAACCAGCAGTTCAGCGATCATAACCTGCTGTAAGCTTCATCGCCACGCCGCATTGGCGTATTCATTTCTTTATGTTGAATTGGCGCTATGAGGATAATGTAGCTAACAAGTAAAGGAAGTTTACGTTACCAAAATCCTTTCTGTAATGCTGTGTTCGAGTCGAAATTGTAATTTGCCACCTTCAACTGGTTAAAGCCACTGAAAATGCCTCCTCAAATTGACTTTTCTGTTCCTCTCCACTCTTCCTCCAGAATCTCGGACCTTGACTTCCAAATTAAATGCAAAATTTACTTTCATCTGAAAAGAGGACTTTGGACCACTGAGCAACAGTCCAGTTCTTTCTCTCCTTAGCCCTGGTAAGATGCTTCTGACGCTGTCTCTGGTTCAGGAGGGCCTTGATATTAGGAATGTGACAGTTGTAGCCCCTTTCCTGAAGACGTCTGTGCGTGTTCTCTCTTGATGCACCGACACCAGCCTCAGTCCACTCCTTGTGAAGCTCTCCCAAGTTCTTGAATAAACTTTTCTTGATGATTCTTTCAAGGCTGTGCTCATCCCTGTTGCTTGTGCACCTTTTCCAGTCAGCCTTTTCAGCAATGACCTTCTGTGGCTTACCCTCCTTGTGGAGGGAGTTGATGATCGTCTTCTGGACAACTGTTGAGTCAGCAGTCTTCCCCATGATTGTGATTGCATGGACTGAACTAGACTGAGAGATACATGGTATTTATATTGTTTTACTCAAACTCGAAATTAAATATTCTACTATTTTGAGGGTTCTTTTGCACTGTAGGCCATAATTATCAAAATTAAAATGGAAAAATGCTTGAAATATTTTAGTTTACGTGTAATCAGTCTAGAATATATTAAATTTTTACTTTCTTAAATAACTGATGGAAAATGCTGAACTTTTTCATGATACTCTAATTTCTTTGAGATGCACTAGTATTTGGCGGCCTGCTGTGCATTCATATTTTGACATTTTCTACAACGTATTGTGCTTCTAAAAACTGAAGGCTTTCCTGAAGTAAAATAAGTTTTTTCTTTCTCAATCACAAAAATTTCCAGCATTTTAAAATCTCCCAATTGTAAAATGGAGATAATCAAGTTTAAAGAATTCATTCCAATTCCATTGAAAGATGCTCGGTTTACTTCAACATTTGTAACCTGGCCTACTTTCAGAAAAACATCTGTGAAATTTCAAAGAATTCTAAGTTCACAATGACTTTGATTTCACTTTAATTATCAGCATCAGTTACATCAGGCTCTGTCTTCTCACCCGAGGTGATGCCTCATAGTCATTTCTTCACATGATTGATGTCTGTTCACACTAACAATAACTTTGTCTACTGTCATTTGTACAAATATTGTTCTGTTCTATTTATTTATTTGCTTGTTTGTTTTTACAAAATGTAACCTTATAGTTTGGTGTGCGAGTGACTGGAAGGTTCCCACGACTGTTAGAGAGCCACAGTTGGGCCCATGAGGATTGATGGATAAGGGATAGATGTTTTATTGATCTGTGTTTAATACTCCTGTGGAAAGCAATCAATTACAGCTATAATGGGAGGCAATTCCCAAAACAGAGATAACATTTGTCACATTGATTATTCTACATATAATCCACACAATAAGCACATAGCTGGACTATACATATGTGTTACATTCCTCTCACATATCTGCATCAGATTTCTTTTGAAGCATGACAGTGCAGCCTGCAAAAATGTAGCTCCGGAAATCAAGCAAATAAATTAACAAACGAAATACTAATTGGCTTCTTTGTGAAGCTGAGAGCCTTTTCATTTGAGCACAAAGCATAATTTGGGATGAATACAGCAGTATTGAGGAAGTGACCTGTGCTGTGAAAGGTTGTGTTGCTATGGCAGCTCGCACAGCGGCCCTCTCGCTCTTAGCTGTAATGGTTTACAGCGCGCTTTTAATGGAGTTACTTCAGGTAGGAGGTCTGTCCTCCACCTCTGCTTTATGTGAAAATGTTTGGTGAATGTGCGGATATTCTGCTGCACTTAAAAACTCTCTCCAAATATACAAACAATACAGCTGTGTGTGTCAGGCTAGGGGTTAGCAAGGCTGTTGTTGTGAGGATCGAAGTCTGACCTTTTGACCTTTACCCAGGTATGTCTAAGTAAGTGCAGGATCTCATTAAACTTTTTTTTTTTTTTAAGTTTCATGAGGGTAAATGTGTAGAGGTGCTCCTAGGACATTTTTAAGAACATTTCTACACAGTTTATTTCTAATGGTTTCAATTTCAGGTTCAGGTTCATTAAAATGCCAGAGTAAGAAGTTTGACTGCCTGAATTTGCAAAGAAACCGAACTTCCTTCCTGTCACGACCTGGAGGCCACGAGAACAGATTGGACCCAATGAGCAACTATCAGAAATGAACTGAGGCATACTTGATGTGTAGGCTCATGAGGAGAACAGGCAGGAAGCAGGCACAGCAGTACAGTCTGAAAATCTCTGAGTGAGATCCAAGGAAGACAGAGCAAAGGCAGAGTAACAGGAAACAATAATCCCGGCAGAAAACAGAGCCAGAAAAAAACAGTCCTGAGTTAAAGTCCCAGTCAAAAACCAGCACGCAAAAATATTAATCCAAAAAATGTGATTCAAGTCAGGAAACCAAACATGAATGTGAACTTGACAAAACTTAGTGGCAAGTATTTATCCGTGTTGTGTAATTTTCCTCGGTGTGTTTATATAGAGTGGCTAACAGCAAATGTGTAGCAGGTGTGCTAGTGCAGCACGGGGAGAACAGGGAAAATGCAGAGTGGAGCGCAAAGGCACAGGTCAGGATTTGAAAGTTCCAGGCTGGATTGTGACAGTACCCCCCTTACAGAAGCCTCTAGGTGTCAGATAGAGCTTCTGGGTTCTTGCAGTGGAAATCCCTGATGAGCACAGGGTCAAGGATGAAATGCGCTGGCACCCAACACCTCTCCTCTGGGCTGTAACCCTCCCAGTCAACCAGATACTGTAACCCCCGACCTTGTCAACAAGACTTTAGTAGTTTCCTGACTGTGTAGGCCTCACCTCCATCAATAATCTGATAGAGGGGGAGGATCCTTGGAAGGGGAGAAGAAAGGACTGGAGACCAGGGGTCTCAGTTGGGAGACATGAAAGGATGGGTGGAGGTACCACATAGACTTGGGCAATGACAATCTCACAGTCATGAAGTTAATGACCTTAGAAATAGGAAAGGGGCCAACAAACCTTGGGGCCAGCTTATGTGAGGGAACCCTGAGAGGGAGATTGGCCGTAGACAACATGATTCTTTGTCCCAGGCGGTAGACAGGAGCCAGCCTGTGATATCGTTCTGCCATCCTCTTGTATGTGTGATTGGTGCATAACAGGTGATGTCTGGTGCATTCCCAAATTCTGTGACAGCATCAGATAAAGGCTTGGGCCAAAGGAACAGACGCCTCCTCCTCCTGTTCAGAAAAAAGAGGGGGCTAGTAACTGAGGCACACTGGAAAAGAGTCAGCCCAGTAGACGATGAGGGAAGGCTGTTGTGGGCATATTCAATCCAAGGAAGCACCTGGCCCCAGGAGAAAGAATCACCGGACGTTAGGCATCATAGAGCTACCTCTAGCTTCTGATTGGTATGCTCCATCTGCCCATTAGTCTGGGGGTGGTAACCTGAAGAGAGGCTGGGAGTGGCCCCAGTGAGCTTGCAGAACTCCTTCCAGAAGTGAGCGGAGAACTGGGGACCTCTGTCAGACACAATATCCTAGGCAGACAGTGAATCCGGAACACATGGTTGATAAACAGTTCTGCCATCTCTTTAGCTGAAGGCAAATTAGGGAGTGGAATGAAGTGAGCAGCCTTGGAGAAGCGATCAATGATCATCAGGATGCAGATGTTACCCGTGGAGCTGAGGAGGCCAGTGACAAAATCCACTACAAGGTGGGACCAAGGATGGCGAGGTACAGGTTAGGGTTGTAATAGTTCGGCAGCAGGTTGGTTGCTTGTCTTGTTTCTAGAGCGGACATCACAGGCCACGACAAAGGTCCTAATGACTTGCTGCATGGTAGGTCACCAGAAGCATTGCCTGAGGATGGTAAGGGTTTGGGCTGCTCCAGGGTGACAGGCTAGGAGGGACTGTGCCCCCACTGAAGCACCTGGAAGTACACATAAGGAGACACATCAAGGCAGTTGGGTGGGCCATTACCTGGTCCTGGATCACTGGACAGGGCATTTTGGACAGCAGCTTCTATGTCGAGCCAGGCAGCAGCCACGAGACAATGGGCAGGAAGGATGGGCTCAGCGATACCTTGCTGAGAGTCCAGAGAAATTGCCAGAAAAGAGTATCTGGCTTGACATTCTTAGAGCCTGGTCTAAAGGAGAGCACAAAAGTTGAAGCAGGAGAAAAACAATGACCACCTGGCTTGATGCACATTGAAGCATTTAGCAGACCTGAGGTACTCGAGGTTCTTATGCTCTGTCCATACGATGAATGGAATCTCAGTCCCTTCCAACCAATGCCTCCACTCTTCCAGGGCCAGCTTGATAGCTAGTAGTTCTCGATCACCAATGCCATAGCTGCATTCCACTGGAGTCATGTGATGAGAAAAAAATGTGCAAGGGTGCACCTTGTTATCCCTGGCTGACCTCTGGGACAGGACATCCCCAATGCCCGTGTCTGAGGTGTCCACTTCAAGGATGAACTGAATGGCAGGGTCAGGGATGATGAGAACTAGTTCCATGGTGAATCTGTTCTTAAGAGAATAGAAGGCATTCTCAGCATGGTCAGTCCATGAGAAGGGGTGCTTAGAAGATGTGAGTTTGGTCAGGGGAGCAGCAATGGTGCTATAGTTCCTGATAAACCGCCAATAAAAGTTGGCAAACCCCATAAAGCACTGCAGTTCCATAGGGGAAGAGGGAACAGGCCACTCAGAGATCTCCTTTACCTTGTCGGGGTCCATTTGGACCACCCCAGGGGAAACCACAAAGCCCAAGAAGGCCACGGTGCATTTGTGAAATTCACACTTCTCTGCTTTGGTGAAGAGTTTGTTCTCTAGGAATCATTGCAGGACCTGTCTGACATGAAACTGATGAACCTCCACTGTGGGGGAGAAGATGAGGATATTGTCAAGATAAACAAAGGCGAACTGGTTAATGAAATCTCATAAGACATTGTTGATCAAGGCTTGAAAGACAGAGGGGGTGTTAGTGAGCCCAAATGGAAAAACTAGATATTCATAGTGGCCCATAGGAGTGTTAAACACTGTCTTCCACTCATCTCCTTCTGTTTTTCACACCAGCTGATAGGCATTGTGGAGGTCCAACTTGGTAAAAAAAAAAAAAAAAGAGCCCCCTGAAGTAACTTGAAGGCAGTGGACATGAGTAGTAGTAGTGGATAGCAGTTCTTGACAGTGATAGCATTAAGTCCCCGATAGTCAATGCAGGGCCTGAGGGACTTGTCTTTCTTCTCCACAAAAAGGAACCCTGCTCCAGCTGAAGGGGATGATAGATGAATAATTCCAGCTGGTAGAGACACTGAGATGTATTTGTCCATGGCCTCCTACTCCAGGGGGGAAAGAGAATAGATACGACCACTGGGAGGTGTGGTTCCAGGTAATGGCTCTATGGTGCAATCATAGGGCCGATGTGGAGGAAGAGAGGTGGCACGAGCCTTACTGAACACCAAACGAAGGTCCAGATATGCAGGGAGCACATTGGAAAGATCTATTGTCTCATCAGGACTGGTGACAAGAGGGGCCAGAGGGGTCTGAGCAGAAGACAGACAGGAGGCCAGACAGCGAGTACTCCAAGAGAGAATGGTCCCATCACGCCAGTTAATGTGAAGGTTGTGGAGGTGTAATTAGGGAAGGCCAAGGACAATAAACTCAAGGGACTCATTCATGGTGTAGAACAAAATTGATTCAATGTGATTACCTGAAACCTTCAAAGTAACTGGATCAGAGACATGGGAAATGGGACTGAGTTCAGCCCTGTTCAGAGCTCTGGTCACAAGAAGGCAATAAAGCTGACACAAGGGGATGCCCAATTCCTCCACCCAGGAAGTCAGGAAAAAGCTCTGGTCCACACTGGAATCAATGAGAGCTTGAACAGACTGGACCTTGTTTTGGAATGAAACCTCAATGGCCAACACAGACCTTGCAGCAGGGGAAGTGTGTGTAAAGATGCCCACCCATATCCCCACATCTACTGACCCTTTTACTGGGCAGTGGGAAATTAAATGTCCATACTGTCCAGAGTAAAAATAGGAACCAGTTTCTCGACAGTGTCTTCTTTCCTCTGGGATTACCCAGGTCCTGCCTAATTGCATGGGCTCTGACTCATCGGAGTGGCACTCTCCAATGGAGAGGTGACAGTCCTGGGTTCGACCCTTCGGCTCCACCCCTGATCTCTTCTCTGATTGCGCAGCAAAAGGCAAGCTTCCACCCAACCCACCAAGTCTACAAAGCCATTCAGGCTGTCAGGAAGGTCATGAGGTGCAATCTCATCCAAGATGGCATGATTTAGCCAATGAAAGAAGCTATCATACAAGGTGCTCGCATTCTAGTCAACTGCTGTGGCAAGAGTCCGGAATTCAATGGCGTAATCATGAACTGAACGAGCACCTTGCTTCAGCCCCATCAGCTGTCTCGCTGCCTCCCTGCCCTTGGGGAAACGGTCAAAAACTTTATGCATCTCCTCAGTGAACTCCCTGAAACTCGAAAAGCAGGGCACCATGGCATCCCAAACAGCTGTTGTCCACTCCTATACCTTTCCTGTTAAGAGCATGATGACATAAACTACATGGGAGCTCTCAGATGGGAAGGCAGCCACCTGAAGTTCCATGGCTAAGGAGCACTGTGAGAGGAACGAACAGCAGGTCCCTGGTGCACCATCATATGGCTGTGGAATAGGTAGTCGAGGCTCACGAGGGGGTAAGGCCGAGAACAGAGCCCTGCTTGGCCAATGCAGATTTGAGAGCATCATAGTCTGCTGGGTCTATTTTGTGGCGGATAAATTCTGTCACAACCTGGAGGCCACGGGAAAAGATTGGACCCAATGAGCAACTGCTAGAAATGAACTGAGGTGTACTTGATGTGTAGGCTCATGAGGAGAACAGGCAGGAAGAAGGCACAACAGCACAGTCCAAAAATCTCTTTGTGAGATCCAAGGAAGACAGAGTGAAGGCAGAGTAACAGGAAACAATAATCCCAGGAGAAAACAGAGCTGGAAAAAACCAGAGTCCTGAGTCAAAGTCCCAGTCAAAAATCCCAAAAATCAGCAGGCAAAAATCTTAATCCAAAAAATGTAATCCAAGTAAGGAAACCAAACGTGAACTTGACAAA
>JAPFFA010000022.1:80098743-80110320 GCA_026153275.1 Sciades herzbergii
ACTGGAGCACCCGGAGGAAACCCACGTGGACACAGGGAGAACATGCAAACTCCACACAGAAAGGCCCTCGCCGGCCACGGGGCTTGAACCTGGACCTTCTTGCTGTGAGGCGACAGCGCTGACCACTACACCACCATGCCGCCCCTACTGCAAAATCCTGAATCAGTTAACTAGGCATTAGACTACAAAAAGCATGATGCTTTAAGGCCCAGGATGCTCTCATGCCTTTGGTACCTTCTGGTTTCCCTTTAGGTTATGCTGTCATAGCTGGACTAGTGAGAATTTGCAAACATGCATATTATGAATTGTGTATGGAATAAATAACTCAAAACTGTTCTTTATTTTGGTCCTGTTTAATTACAGAAATATCATTTAGAATGCACATTATGTGTTTTTTGCTGTTTTCTGCATGCCTGCCTTTCTGTGTGTGTGTGCATGTAATGGACTGGTTGGTGGAGGGAGTTGTTATAAGGAGCAGCAGTTTCTATCCAACTCATCAGTCTTACACCCTACATCTTATTATTCAGAATTAAATTCTTTTGAGGACAATCATATAGTGATGTGTGTAGAAGTGTATTCCGTATGACATTCAGGCTTAGTGTGTGACCAAATATCTTCCAACCATTCGTCCTGAAATGAAAGTTCCATATAAAGACCATGACACAAAAGGAAATTACATAGATTACATCGATTAAAGATTACCCCAAAGGGGTTTCCATTTAATCATGACAAATCTTTGGAACCATGTGCCAAATTACAGCACTTGGACAGATCCTCCACCAATTTCACTAATTTCCATTATTTTCCACAATTTGGGGTTATTAACCATAAAGTCCTATACAGCATCCAAAGCTGAAGGCCAGGTTCAACAGCACTGTGAACTTCATAAATTAATTCAACATAGCTTCCTAGTGCAGGGATTCCCTTAGACTGCTGCTAAGCATAGAAACTCTTATTAACACAGTTTTGTCATGGGAAAAAATGAATTATTACACAGATATGTAAGTAGCTTAAACTAGAGAAACCATATAGCACGAGGCAATGAGAAAATACTATTGTAAAAAAAATCAGATTGGAAATTAACACTACATAGTGCAAGACATTTTTTAAACAGTGCTAAAGAAACACAAAACACACTGTGAATATGAGTTAACATGTTATAAGTAATATGTCAAATGATGTGGAAAATAGATATACTGTAGATTAGAGCATATATTAAAACTATGATCAAATACAATAATGACTAGGAATAACAATAGAGAACATAAACAGGAACCATTACAAGGAAGATGTGTGTGTGTGTGTGGGGGGGGGGGTTCAACGAGATGGAGGATGAATTATGTAATAGATATTGGTGCAAAGACTCTTTTCCAGTGGAAGATAGGAAGCTACTCTAGTCATCTCAGGCTAGAAGGTTGGTGGAAAAGACTTTGAGCTTTGAACCAAAATCCCATGGCATCAGAATTCATGTCTCCAAAATCTGACCTTTGGCTTCTTTTAGCAACATCATTAGTGATTGCTGACAGTTTTATCTATAAACAGTTCAGATGGTTGGAATACTTCCCACAAAAAAAGAACAAGACTGCATGCGATCGAATGATATTTTCTTATCATGGGAGGTTTGACAAATAATTTGATATGTTTGGTTTCTGGAGGGGAAGAAATGCATTGCCCAAGATTCTTCAAATCAAAAACATTTGGACTGCAGAGGACTGCAGCTGTGTCTGTCACATACAAATAACAACAGATCCATGGTATTTATGAGAAATTTATTATGAAGATCAAAGATCAAACTCTTGAATCATGGTAAGGGAGAAAACCTTTTAAATCAATTTTGTTCGAGGTAATGCTGGAACATATTTTAGGTTTTATTGAAAAACCCAGGGTCACCCTCTGAGCTGAAATAAAATAAACAGTGTAATTTCTGTTGGATTCAGACCTGTTTTTATAGATCAGGGGGTTGAGGGATCCACTCACCTTTTCAGCAGATCAGGAGACATTTCTACATCACAGGTGCTTTCTCTTTGGTTTTATCATATAATCAGTTGAATTGACCTTTGGTCAGAAAGGCAAATGATCTTCAACTAATTCAGCTGGATGTCAGATTCATACAAAGTGGGTAGTGTGAATCCTTACGAATGGAAAACTGTAGTTATTTTAATGTTTGCTCCTCCTATAACACAACAGATCATATGTCTGATCACAGGGAAGCCATGGCTTAATGGTTACAGAAGCAGCTTTGGGACCAAAAGGTTACTGGTTTGAGTCCCTGGACCAGCAGGAATGGTTGAAGTGCCCTTGAGCAACCCCCAACTGCTCCCCAGGCTGCTCTGGGTATGTCACTCTGGATAAGAGCATCTGCTAAATGCCTGTAATGTAATGTCTACATTGTCAGTGTCTTTGACTGCTAGCAAGATCCATTACTAAAGCACTGAAGTTTGATTATGGCCTCCTTTCATGCTGTTTCTTTCATGAGAAATTCTTAAACAGATGGTTAGCTCTAGCTTAGAACTTCTCAAGAGACACACAAAGATATATTACAAGAGATGATCAACACATCTGCTGCTTGATGATCTCACTGGTAATGAAACCAGAAACCCCTTGAACATACTCATTAGCACAGAGCAGCAAACAAAACAGTCAAGTGGGTGTCTCAGAGGTCCACTGATTACATATTGAAGTATTTAGAAATTGAAACCCTAAAATGATGCTTACAAGTCTACTAAACTACCTGTTGTCTATAGACAGTTAATGTCCTCAATTACTGCATGTAATTACTGTAAGTCTAAGCATATGTCAAAATAAGCACTTGTGCAAAGCTGCTGTTATGCGGTGCATGTCTGTGCAAATTTCTTGGGAACATATCTTTTCAATATTTTAGGTGGCAAAAGAAATATTCATTAATGTATTCATTTGTTCAACTTCAGTAACAACTTTATCTATGTCAGGGTCAAGGTGGATCCGGAGCCCATTTTGGTAACTCTGGGCAAGTGGGAGAATTTCCCTTTGATGAGACACCAGTCCATCACAAGCCACCATGTTCAGCCGATCTGCCTCATTTTTGGACAGTCGGAGGAAACCAGAGAACCCAGAGGAAACACATGTGAACATTAGAAGAGTATTCAAAACTCCACACAGACAGTAACTTGAACAAACTTGATCAAACCCAGGACCCTGGAACTGTGCAACTGCAACAAAACCCATTGTGTGACCGTGTCAGTATGGCCAAGGAAATGATCATCATTCTATCTCACATTTACACTTATTCATTTATTGTCTTATGAATTTTGTAGTGGAATGATAGAGCTGTGTGTGTGTGTGTGTGTGTGTGTGTGTGTGTGTGTGTGTGTGTGTGTGTGTGTGTGTGTGTGTGTGTGTATTTTGCTGTACTGGCAGTCCTTGGGAGAGAAAAAGTCTTGAGGTTGGAGTTTAGTTTAAAGACAGGCTGTTAGCTTCTGCCAGACCCAAAGTGCATGTAAACCATTTGTTAATGAATGAGCTCTTTTGTGTATTATGTGCATTTTTGAATAAGCTCATTATACTGATATAAGTGGAGGGTATTCTAAAATGACACTCCTTACCCTGATTTAGGTAGAAGATGGACCATTGGAGTGCACTTCTGCTCCCAATATGAAATGACAGATATGTGAGTTCAGACTTTGACACTGGAAGGATATCTTAAACCTGAATCCTGACGAGCAAAATCTGACTAGTGCTTGCATTTGAGCTGATTCAGCAGACAGGACTCAAGTGAGATCAAGAAAGAAAAAACAGACACCAAAGAGGCAACAAAGATTAATTTCTTTGCAGGAAAGTGCTGTTCTCACCTTTCAGTAAACATACAGGATAAGTGAGCCTTCCTTCAAGCACATCACCCTAAGAAACTTTGTCAACAGTGTCACCCAGTTTCACCATTACATTTGCTGAAGTTATTATAGTGATAGGGATGCTGTCACCCTATTGCCCAGTTCTTGCCCTATCAGTGCTGAAACAAAGCTTCACAAATATGTGTGGTAATGCAGTGGAGGCCTAGCCATCTGCTTGCCAGATGTTAATGTAGATAGGATAGCTTGCCAGCATACATGATGCTGTAATCTTGGAGCTCAAATTCTTCATAAAGACTGGCATTCTGTATCTGCATACTAAAAAATATTTACCAAGGTCCTCTTTTTGAGGCATGTTGTCAGGCCAGACTGTGAGGCCACAGACCCAGGTCCAATGGACGTGGCTCAAATGACTACTTTCACATTACCCATAATGCTTTGCACCTTGGGGGGGTAACCAAAATATATAAACAAACTAAAACAACACAGTGTCACACGCTGACAGTAATCTTTCAAATTTAAATCTCTCTAAAACCTTTAAAGAAGTGTCAAAACTAACTAAACCAAAGCTCAAATAAATCTGAAAAGCCTTTTCTGTGGACTTCAAGAAATCAATCAGTAAAAAAAGCACTTGTAAATATCATATCAAATGCTTTGAACATCTCTACATCGGGTGACAGTCAGTAGCCTTCTCTGTCTGTCAATATGGGTGTTCCAACAATTACTGGCCTGCAGAAGTTAAAAGATTGGCAGAACAGCTGAGAAAGATCGACACTGATCAGAGAAGAATCTACAGTGAAATTGTTTTTGCTGGCTGCTGGTTATGGTGAGAAAGCTGCAAGAAAATACAAAACACTTTGTGCACAGGAACACAAGCATGGAATTCACTCAGTCAAGTAATACTGTAAACACAGCAGAACTGTCACATTTATTTTTTAAGTTTAAGTTGATTTTGATTGGGGTGGATGAGATTCATCCTGAGTTCCTGAAGGCACTGGATGTTGTTGGGCAGTCTTGGCTGACACGCCTCTTCAATATTGCGTGGAGGTCGGGGACAGTGCCTCTGGATTGGCAGACTGAGGTGGTGGTCCCCCTTTTTAAAAAGGGGGACCGGAGAGTGTGTTCCAACTATAGGGGGATCACACTTCTTAGCCTCCCTGGGAAAGCCTATGCCGGGGTGCTGGAGAGGAAAGTCGGGTCAATAGTTGAACCTCGGATTCAGGAGAAACAATGTGGTTTTTGTTCTGGTCATGGAACACTGGACCAGCTCTTTACCCTTGCAAGGGTACTGGAAGGTGCATAGGAGTTTGCCCAACCAGTCTACATGTGTTTTGTGCACCTGGAGAAGGCTTACGACCATGTCCCTTATGGTGTCCTGTGGGGGGTGCTTTGGGAGTATGGGGTTCAGGGCCCACAACTGCGGGGCCATTCAGACCCTGTATGACCGGGGCAAAAGTTTGGTTCACATTGCCAGCAGTAAGTCGGACTCCTTCCCAGTGCATGTGGAACTCCACCAGAGCTGCCCTTTGTCACCGGTTCTGTTCATAACTTTTATGGACAGAATTTCTAGGCACAACCAAGGGGTGGAGGGTGTCCAGTTTGGTGGCATCAGGATCATGTCTCTGCTTTTTGTGGATGATGCGGTTCTGTTGGCTTCATCAATCTGTGACTTACAGCATGCACTGGGACGGTTTGCAGCGGAGTGTGAAGTGACTGGGATAAGGATCAGCACCTCCAAGTCCGTGACCATGGCACTCAGCTGGAAATGGGTGGAGTGCCTACTTTGGGTCGGGGGGAGTTGCTATCTAAAGTGGAAGAGTTTAAGTATCTCGGGGTTTTGTTCATGAGTGAAGGTAAGGAGGAGCAGGAGTTGGACAGATGAATCAGGGCAGCATCAGCAGTGATGTGGACGCTAAACCGGTCTGTTGTGGTAAAGAGAGAGCTGAGCCAAAAGGCAAAGCTCTCAATTTACTGGTCCATCTATGTTCCCACTCTCACCTATGGTCACGAGCTGTGGGTAGTGACCGAAAGAATGAGATCGCGGATGCAAGCGGTAGAAATGAGTTTTCTCCTCAGGGTGGCTGGGCTCTCCCTTAGAGATGGGGTGAGAAGCTTGGTCATTTGGGAGAGACTCAGAGTAGAACTGCTGTTCCTCCACATTGAAAGGAGTCAGTTGAAGTGGTTCGGGCACCTTGTCAGGATGCCCCCTGGACACCTCCCAAGGGAGGTTCTCTGGGCATGCCCCACAGGGAGGAGACCCCAGGGCAGACCCAGGACATGCTGGAGAGATTATATCTCTTGGATGGCCTGGGAATGCCTTGGTATTCCCCCAGACGAGGTGGTGGAGGTGGCTGGGGAGAGGGAAGTTTGGGCTGCTCTGCTTAGACTGCTACCCCTGTGACCTGGATCTGGATAAGCAGTAGAAAATGGATGGATGGATGATTTTGATTTCCTTCACTCTGATTTTCCCAGAGCTCATATGCTACCAGATTATGACAATCTTTGGGCTGTTAGAGGAAGCTGTTCGGACTACAGGGTCAAATACTACATTTGATCTCCCTACATAAACACTAAAAGGGGAAGGACATGTAAGCTTACTGACACTGCGTCGTTTGTGCTTTGTTTTAGGATTTGATCCTTCAGTAAACTTGTCCTTTTCAGTTCTTTGACTTGTCCTTGTTTTTCAGTTTTTGCACTTTTTATGATGAAACACAAAGACAGAGGGGTTGTAGCCTTCATGACTTGGATCATCAGACTTTACTCCACCACTGAAGTGTGCAGAACACTGTCGCATGTTGTCTGTCGGTGTAAAATTTTGATGGTGAATTCTGTCTAACCACGCTTTGCGACGCTTAACCTCTTTAGGCATTCTATAAAACTTTAAATCAGGAAAAGTCATTTTTCCCAATGTGACCTAGCTGTGCTAATGCAAAGGAGTACTTCTTGACTGACTCTAAAGTAGTGTTAAACTACATTAACTACAACTCAAGGCGTTTTCATACATTCATTGCAAATAGGGTCCAAAAGATCCGCAATAGCACAACCCCCCCAGCAGTGTCATTATGTGCCGACAGATAAGAATCCTGCAGATGGAGCATCCTGGGGAAGAGCAGTGATTGAGCTGCTTGGATCTGACTGGTTCTCCAGTCCCATGTTCCTGTGGGAAAGTGAGATACCCTCACCAGAAGATGTGATACCAGACCTGGAGATAGGAGATCCAGAAATCCAAAAGACTCAAACACTACAGACATCTGCGTTACCGACATCAGAACGAATTAGCATTGCAGATCGTCTGTCAAAGTTCTCATCATGGTCCCGAGCTGTCAAAGCAGTGGCCCGCCTTGTGCAACGGGCTAAGCAGATCAAGTCTAATGCGCCCTCCACAGTGAGTGAACAGAAAAGTTCAGAACATGTCATAATCAGAGATCTTCAGAGACAAGCATATTAAAAGGAAATTGAACAGTTAAAGAAAGGAAATCAATTGACAAAAGGCAACAAACTACATCAACTTGATGTCTTTATTGACACAGACTGCATTGTGAAGGTGGGAGGAAGACTTCGCCTTTCCTCTCTCTCTAATTCACTTAAACATCCCATTGTCATTCCTAAAGACCATCATGTCACTAAACTGATAATAGCACACAGCCATGAAATGACCAAGCATCAAGGCAAGGGCTTTACTGCCAATGAAATCAGATCCAGTGGATATTGGATACCAGGTATGAGCAGAGCAGTGTCTTCATTCATCCGCCAGTGTGTCATCTGTCGCAGACTTAGGAGACCACCAGAGGGCCAGCGAATGAGTGATCTGCCGGAGGAATGTATGGAGCCTTCCCCTCCCTTCACTTATTGTGACATGGACTGCTTCGGTCCCTTTGTCACAACAGAGGGGAGAAAACAACACAAACGATATGGCCTGCTCTTTACCTGCTTTTGTTCTTGGGCTATTCACTTGGAAATGCTGGAAGACATGTCCACTGATGCCTTCATTAATGGCTTGTGATGCTTCATTGCTATCAGAGGCACTGTTCGTCAGATCCAGTGTGATCAGCTCACCAATTTCGTTGGGGCCAAGAATGAGTTCAAAGCAGCCCTCCAAGAGCTTGACACCAACAGACTAAGCATGTTTCTGTCCCAAAGGCAGTGTGACTTTGTGATGAATGTGCCCCACTCTAGTCACGCAGGTGGAGTATGGGAGCGCCAGATCAAAACAGTCAGAAGTGTCCTCAGCTCTACACTGGCACTTTCCCACAACAGACTCAACGACTCTGCACTACGAACTCTGCTGTATGAAGTTATGGCTATAGTCAACAGCAGACCCCTCACCATGGACACCTTGCTCAGTCCAGACAGTCTAGAGCCTTTAACCCCCAACCACCTCATCCAAATGAAGACCAGCCCAGCACTGCCTCCGCCTGGCACGTTTCCGAGAGAGGACTTGTACAGCACAAAGAGATGGCGGCGGGTGCAGCATCTGGCGAAACAATTCTGGAGCTGCTGGAAACAAGAATATCTTCACAGCATTATGGCAAGACAGAAATGGCATGCACTGAAAAGAAATCTTCAAGTAGGTGATTTGTGATAGACATTGATGAACTGTCACCTAGAGGTGAATGGAGGCTTTCAAGGGTCATAGAGACTGTAAAGGGCAAAGATGGACTTGTAAGAAGGGTGAAAATCTCAGTAGGAGATAGACTGAACAAAAAGGGTGAGCGCTTAGGTAAGCCCTCCATACTGGAGCATCCAGTACAGAAGTTGGTACTGCTGTTAGAGGCTTCTTAAGCCTGTGTTATGCCTAATCTGTAAATGAGTTCCAAGATCATATGTGAAAATTATTTGTAGTTCATGTTAAATAATGAAATGCTCATAATTTTGGTGGGAGTGTAAATGACCCAATTTATATTTTTGATGTTGAGAAAACATTGCACTGTTAAATTCCTATAAGCTATTATTTTCTATTCTACCTATTTTTTTGCAAATTTTAATGCCTTACAATTTGCCTTGTTTAAACGGCCTTTTATTTTGAAACTACGTGCCTAGGTTTAGTTAGTGGCTACCGCGAGATACAGCGAAGAACAGAACAAAATTGAAACATAACAAAAGGAAGAAAGATAGTTAAATTAAATAAGGTTTATGTGAATGATTTTCACCCTCTGAAACGGCACAAGGTCAGTGTCAATGTAATAGAACATGTTTAATATTTGTTTATGTGTTTTGAGGTGACTTTCACCGTGTGGAGAACTTTTTACTGTTTCTGTTAGGTCACTACGTATTGGTACGGTGCTAGTTACATGGTATTGGCTAGTAAAGTAATACATTTTTCTCCTGTGCTCTGCCTAGCTCTGGTTGGTTGGTTGAATGGATTATTGGTTGGAAAAGGCTAAGAATTCAATAAAACAAGAAAACCATCAGTCAAGTCTTGACCATCTTTCAGGGGAGATGCTACACCCAGGAAGCAGTATTTACACTGTCCTAAACCCTTTCAATATCTTTAGATTATCCTGATTTTCTATTTTGTAAAATCTTTTTTTCTTACTTCTGAACATGTAAGCATAAAAGCAGAGCCATCCTATGAAGAAATAGACCTCAGCAAGAACGACCTCTTCTTCAGCATGTGTGAGCTGGAAAGCCAAAAGCTTGATTTATATTTATATCTGGAAAGTTTCTTAAAAACAGGAAAGCGCCAAAACAATATTTGTATCTACCATCCTGACCCGCATATCTCTATTATAATCAATCACCAATTAAATCCTGCAGCAGCCATTCAGCATTCTTGCCACAAGACAAACTAAAGACATTGTCTAGCAAATGATAAAAGGATTTTGGTGTTTCCCTCAGTAAATTATGCAGATCAGGTTCATCCTTTTTTCTTCTAGAGCAAAATTATAAGTGTCTGTGTTGTGGCCTAGTGTTTTGATTAGGGTCCTCTTTTTTTAATGAACAATGATGCACTAGTCTTTAACTCTCTTCAGTATTAATAACCATATTGGAAATAAGTTTTTCTAGGACCACATTAGAAATAAGTTTTTTCACTTTCATGTGTTATCCTGGTTCTTAATGTCTTTCATATTTGTTATGTTTTTCATTATTTACCAAATAAATCGAATCAAATGACTGCAATTCCTGGAAAGAAACTAGAAAACAAACTATCACAGTGGGTGTATTTCAAATGTTCACTCATCCAATGCTTAATGTGATATGTGAGTGTATTGTAGAAATATCAATATGAAATTGTGTTCCACTCTGTAGTCCTGTGTATTATGCAATTGTGTTTACTTATTGTACATTTTAATTTACTTCTTTGGTAAAGCAATGTTTTAATTAAAACTTTGTCTTTTCAAAATAAACATTTCCATTTGGATTCTTGCATCACCTTTCAAAAAAAGTTGGGACCATAAAGCATTTACCACTTTGTAATCTTGCCATTCTTTCTCACAACACTAAAAAGATGTTTAGGGACTGAAGACCCCAAGTGATGAAGTGTTTCATGTGTTATTTTGTTCCATTCTCCTTGCAAACAGGTCTTAAGGTGTGCAACAGTATAGGGTCGTTGTTATTTTTTTTTCCAAAATTTTCCCCACATTCTCTATTGGGAACAGAGGGGACACGCCCTCTTCTTCCTCAGCCATGCCTTTGTAATGTGAGCAGAATGTGGTTTTGCATTGTCTTGTTGAAATCTCCCTGGAAAATGTCATCTTGAAGGCAGCAGATGTTGCTCCAAAATCTCAGTGTACTTTTCTGCATTAATGTTCCATCACAAAAGTGTAAGTTACCTTTGCAAAGGGCACTGACACAACCCCATACCATGACACCCTGGCTTTTGGACTTGTTCCTGGTAACAGTCTGGATGGTCCTTTTCCTCTTTGGTCCGGAGCACACAGCGTCCATTTCTTCCAAGAAAGACCTGGAATACTGATTTGTCTGACCACAATACACATTTCCACTGTGTGATGGTCCATCCCAGATGCCTCCAAGCCCAGAGTAGTTGACGGCACATCTGGACACAGTTAACATAAGGCTTCTTTTTTTGCACAGTAAAGTTTTACCTGGTGTTTGTGGATATAACTCCATATTGTAGCTTGATAAAGGTTTTCCAAAGTAATCCCAAGCCCATGTGGTTCTATCAGCTATAGATGAATGATGGTTCTTGATGCCATGCTGTCTGAGGGATCAGAGATCACGAGGGTTCAGATTAGGCTTGAGCCCTTTACACACCAAAATTCCTCCAGATTCCTTGAATTGTTTAATGATGTTATTCACCTTAGAGGATGAAATATCTAAATTCCTTCATATTTTTCTTTGAGGATCATTGTTTTTAAACGTCAATAATTTTCCCACACATTAATTGACAAACTGGAGATCCTTGGCCCATCTTTACTCCTCAAAGACTTGGTCTTTCCTGGATACTGATTTTGTACCAAATCATGATTACAATCACCTGTTGGCATCAAATCCCCAGCAAACACACAACATATATACGACATAGTGGTTAGGTAGTGGTTTGGTAATGTCAGGGAAATACGTCGTCATTATGTAGTAGGCACGTCCTAATACAACATTGTGCCAATACGTAATGACAACATAGTGGTAATACGTAATGACAACGTAGTGGTAATACATAACTACAACGTAGTGGTAATATGTAATGGACATGTTATCTGGCGACCATCCAGTGATGTATGTCCTACTACGTAGTCTACATGTTGTGTGTATTTTCTATTTGATGATCGATGTATTAATAATTTGCTTTCGT
>JAPFFA010000022.1:80281457-80294433 GCA_026153275.1 Sciades herzbergii
CTCACAGATATGTAATACTGGATCATTTTCCTCAATAAATAAATGACCAAGTATAATATTTTTGTCTCATTTGTTTATTTGGGTTCTCCTTATCTTCTTGTAGGACTTGTGTGAAATTCTGATGTTGTTTTAGGTCATATTTATGCAGAAATATAGAAAATCCTAAAGGGTTCACAAACTTCCAAGCACCACTGTATATTAACGTCTTGGTACATAAAGTATGATGAGTGTTATTATACTTTTTTTTTCTTTTTGTCTGTTAATATCTTTATCCTTGAAAGCATGTTCATCTACTATTCTATAAAACCTCTTCAGGATTATCTATAGATATTCTATGATCTAATCTATGAATCCAATATTATGTTTTTATCAATTCATGCATTTTAGCAGTACTTAAATAATTAATTTTTACAAGTATGACATCTCATTACTTTAGAATATTGTGCTGCAACCTGCCAAAAATCATAAGCCTTAAATTTAAATTTATTTCTAAAAGTGTCCAATAGTATCAGTATAAAGCCTATGCAAAATGTCAGTCAAGTTCTTAAATGATCTCAATCAATGAGCAAAGACTGATGCTGTAAAGAACACATCCTCTGTGCGAAGAAGTAAGCCCTGAGAGAGTGACATAATCTAAATATTAAACTAATGATGTGAGAAAAGACAAATAGCCCACAGTTTCGTTCCTCTCACTGTAAAGTTTACATCGTTGCTATTTATTAAATAATGAGTCAGAAACAAACTTCTCCAGCTGCTTTAGAGCCATGGTGGGAAGTGTTTATGTTTTCCAACAACAAGGATTGTCTTGGTATTTATGATCTTATTTAACCCTGTGGTCAGTTTTCCAGGCTAGCCCTTGTGGACTCCCACACTGGCCAGGCTTTGTTGCAGCTGTTGTAGCTCCCAACGCTACAAAGTCAGGAAGACGTCATATATAGAAACTCTGATCACCTGAGCAAATGTAGAAACTCTTTAAGTGTTGTGGAGTTTGCACAGAACACAAATGTGGACCAGCAAAGATCCTCATCATAACAATATGTGAAAAGAACACACACGCCTTACTAAATCTAATGCCTTGGAGAATTACTGGAGAAAAATATTTCCTGATTCTCCACAAATTTTGGAGAACTAGGAAGATCTCATTTCCCACCAGAAAAACTAAAACATTTATATTAACTTTAGCTCACTGTCTTCAGGTTTATCCCCTTTCTTCAATATTTATTGAATAGTTTGAATTATAGAGAAATGGGCGGCTATGAAGCACTGTTTGCATGCTTTATCATGTCTGGTTCCACTTCTTAAACAAGATTTAAAAAAATAAAAATAAAGACTGAGACCATAGAGTGCATCTCAAAAATTTGGACACATCTTCTAATTCAATGGTTTTCTAATTCAGTTTGGGTTAGAACACAACAGAGCAAGTGGTGAGGGGGGGAAAAAAAAGTGGAATCTGTTATCCTGAATATCTAGTGTCTGTTAACAATTTCATTTCAATTCATGATCAAACTACATTCTTGGGAAGAAATGTATGTTCTTTTGCCAACTTGGAGATTTACACAATGCAGTAAACAAACAAAAAAAAAAAGTGCCAAAAACATTGTTGATGGGACTTTATACAGTTAACAATCCTTTAGATAAATTGATTAATCACACCAGTGGTGCTTTTAGTACAAGTTGCTCATGGCTCAAGACATTTAACAGAGATGATGTTGTGTTCCAGAGGTTGTTGAGGGTTATAAAAAGGGTTTCCAACTTTCTAGGGGGTTTCCTACTGTAATTGATAACATAAGGCTCAACAAGTCTGTAAAACAGATTTTGTGTCAATAATTTGGAAAATTCTGATGGACATATTGAGTCGGATAAATGCAGCCCATTACATTGTGATTATAAAGATCTCTACTCTGCAGTGAGGGGTGACCGGGTGCAAAAAGACTTACAGACAGAGTTCTTCCACCAGCCACTGGCTGATAGTTGATCTTGTAGTTCTGGACAGGGCCAGGAGCGTGGTCCCACTTCACAGTCAGAGAGGTGGTAGAGGCATTAAATACTTGCAAGTTCTGAGGCGGTGCATTGGGAGCTGGTAGAAGGTGAAGCATAAGTTAACCAAGTCACTTTGTACTACTCTTACAACACTCAATCCTGGAAGCTAAATGGAGAAGCACATGGTGATGGTGATGAAGCCACTTTCCACAGTATGGGCACAGTTGAGACAGGCAGGTTATGTATGCACATGCACATATAATGACACCAAGAATGAGAGTGAATGACATTGAAAATGAATGGAATTGATGACAACATGATGGGTGACAGAATGACTTGGACAAGACTGGTAGATGGGTGGTGATTCTGATGGAAAGTTTGCTGCAATTCACACTTTTATTAGCATTTGCAGCGCTGGGTTCAGTAATGCACATGCAATTCTTATTCTTTCTAAAGTGTGTTTTCATGAGCACGTTCACGACCAGCACTGGTGTTACCATTACAATTATTATAATGTCACCATTTCTTCTTGTTTGAAACAACATACCAGGTGTAATGATCTTTGACACTAGAAAAAGATGTTAAGAGAACAATAAATTATTACAGTTTGATCAGTGGGGTAGACATTTTGAAGTTGAGGTGTGCGAAGATGTATTTGCACTTGTGTATCCATTTGTATTTGTATATCTTACATGTACGTTGGCTGCCAATCAAGTCTTCGCTCTCAGACTCATCAGGATAGATGGCTGTGACAATGAAATCATACAGAGTGTCTGGCTCTAGGTCTGTGAGAACAAGAGACGTTTCCTCGTTGCTCAGGATAGTCTTGAGAGAGAGAGACACAAAGCTTAGTTTTAGAAACACTAAAAAACAGTGTACCAGACAATTAGTCTCACTATCTCCTGGTTTAATTCGCATCATACTCCTGCTATCCTGAGGCCTACAATTCCTGGTCTTTCTTTAATGATTGGTTGGTGACTATGGCCAACTTGTCTCCTTTATCTACAGTATACTGATTGTGGTAACCTTCTGAACATTGATTCCTACCAAGATTTCTTTCTCCATAGCTGGATCTCAAGGAGATTCCTTGTTACTGTTACCCTTGGTTTGGTCACTGGGGATTAAGGCGCTAAGAAAATTTTAGACTAAATCTGTTACAGAAAGCACTACAAGAATTCTTTCCTGTTAAATTCTACTCTATTCCACAATCTGAACCTTGTTTGTGAATGATCTTTGGAGCAATTTGGATTAACTTACATGTTGGACATCTGTCTCCCCTTTCTTAACCCACCCAACACGGTAGAGGGCAACATCTGGGGCTCCATGTTCCCATGTGGCTTTAAATGAGGTTTGTGTCACATCAGAGAACCTCAAGTTCTTTGGGGCTGGCACCACATCTGCATGTGGGGAAAGAGAAAAAGGTGATGCAATTACCAGACTATTAGTCATCATGTAAGCTCTAAATTGTGTTTTCTAATGTTGACCCCAAATATTACAAGTCAGTTCGCATGACCTGGTACATTTTTGACTACTGTGAAAGGCTTTGTGTGACAGTGAAAATAACAGCCTAGTGAATCAGACGGGATTCGTAAATACATGTTCCTCATGTAATGGCTGACTGATGAAAGATCTACATAAACACAATGCTTTAATGTGGAGTGGTAAAATGCATGGGAAACATTCCAATGGCAGAAATGGCAAAGCCATTGAAATGTCTCATAGCCATTCTTTCAGCAAACAAGAGCTAATCTGTGATCTGATACCCTGGTAGATATTTGATCAGAAACAAATCTTTCACTGCCCCAAAGAATGAATTAAAATAAAATATCACCTGTGATAGCACTGCCAGTCATTTTGCTTCCTGGTCCCACATCAAATACAGGAGTGACAGTAACATCATACTCAGTTTGAGAACGGAGGTTACTGAGAACCAGAGTATTGATGTCCCCACCAACCTCAGCCTATCAGTGAAACATCAAGGTGGATAACAGAAATGCCAATAAGCACATGGAGAATGTTAGAAGTCCCAAAATATGTCTCTTAATTATCCTTAGGGATTATATAATTTGGCTAAGTATGGGTTGGCACATACCAATGGAAGCTAGATGGCAGAAAGGGCATTAAAAAAGAAAACACTTTTTGCATATGCTGGGGAAAAAAAAAACTGCCTGGACCACATAGCCATCCTCTTGACCACTTCCTATTATGTAGGTTCACACAGATGAACTTTTGATAAATTAGTTAATCTCCCAGGTACACACCTGTCAATGACCATTTTTTCCAAATAAGACTTGGACAGTCCTGCACCATACAAACACTGTACTACCTTAGGCTTTAGTATACCTCAATATATCAATGAATGTTTGTATAGCAAGCCTAACAGCAAAGTCGGTTCTTCTCCAGGTCCAACTCAAACACACAACCTCATGTCAGTACTGACAATTTTGGCCATTGAAGAGGGTTGAACACTGGTCCCATATTGTATCTGACTGTAACACCACTTTGGGTCACCACAGTTGTAGCATTCAAGACAAGAATTGGGGGGACTTAGGAGTTCCTTTTGGTCTGGATTCAAGATTAGTTCACATAGTTCACACATTAGCACACACAAATTGTTGTGCTTGGGTGTTGTTGGCCCTTTTTATATCCTGGAGGTTTAGAATACATGACTTATGTAAGTCAGGATCAAAACTGTCTCTTTTGTCCATTAATTCCCCTCCAGAAATCTAGGATCCTTCCTCACTGCTGATGTACAAGCAATCTTCTCCAACACTTCACATTACTGTATCTACATAGCTTAGCTAGAGGGATAAAGTCTTTTCCAACCGTGAGATAAAATGTGATGGTGTCATACTTAATCAGACTCAGTTTCAGACATGTTCCTTTTCAAAAAGCTGTAGGGTTTGCCTATAAAGGAAGTACTGTCTCATGGTTGCATGACTGTTTTTCCCATTCCATGTTCGAAAGGATAGACTGAGAGAGGATGTAGTACCTCAATTGGCTCTCCACTTTCAGGCTTGTAGGTGACGATGTACTTTATGACTGTCCCTGGAGCTGGATCCCAATTCAGATGCATGGAACTGTGGGTCACGTCAGTGATTTTCAAGTTGCCAGAAGGAGGGATGGGTACTGAGAGAGACCAGCAACATGATGAAAAAACAAGAAGCAGGAGTGAGTTAGAAATGGATCAACAGGGAAAAAAAACAAAAAACACTAAACTGGTATGATATGAATGTAAATTAACATACAAGTGACTCCCTGGTCAATGAGGGGAGCGCTGGCAGCATCCCCATGTAGAGCAAACAGGGATAAGCCATAGGCCGTATTAGGAAACAACTCCAGCAGCTGGACATCGTTTACATTTTCCCTAACTCGCATCTGCAAGTGGGAGGGAGAGCAAGAGACCGGATGTTAGAGGGAAGGCAACGCAACCAGAGAGGACCCACAGCATTTTTTGAATGCCTCATTCAAAACTAAAGCTGGTTATTCCCTAATAACTCTTCTTACTTTGGGGGGCTATTTCTGGCAGCCCTACAGCCCCCTGTAGAAAACAGAAAGTAAAAAAAAAAAAAATACACAGAATCTGCTCAAATCCTGTTTGGATCATATCACTGCGATGACTTCAGCGGAGAAACAGCTGTCACATACCCAACATGATCTAATCTTTGCCATTACCTTCTTGGGTCCCAGATGTCTGATTTTTGTGCACACTTGCCTAAACAGCACAGTAAAAGCACAGCGTTCTTGCATTTTGCCATCTGGAAGTGAAGAACTACTGGCGTGGACCTTGCCAACATGCTTTATAAAGTGGATATGGAAAGGCTGAGTAAGCACTTGCATGTGTTCCAGTTCTCACCTCTTTTTCGTCAGTGTGCACAGTGGCGTTAATGGCATTGTACTTGAGCAAATAGCCACTAGCGCCTTCTACAAGCCCCCATTTCACTCGCATGTTGGTCATACCTTCGTCATAGACCATCATGCGCATCACGGCATCCAGGGGCACTACGGAAGCAAAGTGAGGTCTAGGTGTTACAGCCACAGAGGACAGTCTGTTCAATGTATTGTATCATAGTTCAGCAGATGATTTAAGCAGATGGCTGCTTGAGGTTTGCAGTAGGTGTTGTATAAGTAGGTGATGTCAAGTGTCAGTCTGTTTAATATTACTTGATGCTGTTTGATATGTGTGTGACAAAGAATATGCCTTGGTTGATCAGTTACATTTAGGGTAGAGAACTGCGTTTAAGTTCATTTAGACTATTCCTTTAGCAAACAGACACTGAGGTTCATTCACTGAGAAATAAGAAGTTAGTCCCACAAATATATGGTCAGTAACTGTGGACAGTGGTCATTCCTAACCAAAAAAAAAAAAATCTACATGAGTGGTCTGGAGTGGAGGGAGTGATCTCAAAATTGCCTGGATGTAGAATAAGTAGGATGAGTTGGATAAATTGGAGGATGAGTAAAACAATAAGCACAGAGGTGGTAAACATTCATGCAACTTACAAGTGGTTTCTGTTCCTTTGAGGGGCTCACTGCTGTCCTCACCAATAATGGAGAAGACACTTACTGCATACTCTGTGTCAGGAGTCAGGTTGGTAAGTACCAAAGTGTTCTCCTCACCATCCATATACCTCTGTGAAAAATCAAAATAAATCAACCTGCCAAATAATTATTTAACATTCGTAGATCATGCAAGAGAAGAATACCAGAACAATAACAACAGAAATTTGCTCAGGATCATAGTGGACAAAGGCCAATCAGGTTTTTATTACAACCCAATTTTGAAAATATTTCAGTACACCAGCAAACCCAAATATTGGAAGATATTTAAGATCCTGATTCTGATATTGAATATACTTTTAAAACCAAATTCTAATATCTTCAAACAAACAAGTAGCTTGCAGTAAAATCATACCTCACTGTACTTATATGAAGATATTGAGATATTTAAAAAATTATTGGAGGAAAAAGTGATGTCTACATATAAGAATAGTGGGAATGTAACATGTAATCAGACCTCCCATAAGATAGATTTATATGTGGTATAAATTTGATCTTATTATATAATAGCAGTTGTTTCCACTGTAAGAAATCCAATAAAAAGTCAAACCAATGTGGAATCAGTTCTGGAGGACCATGCTGCATGTAACTCATGCCTGGCCACAAAACCTCAATTTTATGATGCTTCTAATAGGCCAATGGAAAACACTAGACACATGAATGGAAAAAAAAATTCTGTGGAGAAATCGGGCACTGCAAATGTATCTAAACTGGCTGTTTCACAAGTATAAAGCAAACTGTCAGTACAGACTGATGATGATGAATCAGCTGATTAGACTGATGGTGGTGTGTGTAGTGTTCATTACTGTAAAAAGAGTGTAAAATTTATTTCAAACAAAAATGATATTTGCACAATTTCTCGCTTGTCAATCAACCAAGACATTCTTTGATGTCTGAAGTCTGCTTCATTAGTTTCAAAATGGCGGTCCAATGCTAATGCTACTAGTAAGGAAGGAAGGCTTTCTGGTTCATTTATATTGTTTCTGAACCTGTATCACACTGTTGTATGTACAAAAGGATGCTTCAGAACTAAAATCAATTATAGCTCCATCTTGTAAAAGAGTCACTTGTTCCTCAGCACATTTAACAGTTATTCCACAAAATCGAGTCGTACATGAGCTGATAGCCAAAGAGGTGCATAGCACAGTATTGGCTATCAGTCATGTACAAGGAGATTGAGTGGAATAACTGTTTTATTCTATTCACATTCACTGGATTTTAAGAAACAGAGCTCTTTTTTTTTCAAATTCAATAAATAAAAATGTTATACAAAACATCCGACAAATTAGTTTCCACCTAGGCGGACTTCTTAAAAACCTATCGATGGCGGCACAAATTGACTTTAATGTTGTTTTTTTGTAGAACGTGCTGTCTTGCTGTCATGCCGAGGTATAGAATAGCTTTAGACATTTGTTTAATTCTTCCTTGGATATTTCAGTTCTGTAATTTTCAAACTTCTTTGAGTTTTTGAATCAGTCTAAAAAAATTCAACAAATTTTAATGCTTAAAGATGAAGAATGTAAACAAACTGGCAAAATGACAGGAGCAATTTATGAAAAATGTGATAATAATAATTCTTGAAAAATAAAAAAATGTATGTTCTGATCATCAAATACTTTCATTCCATATTTTGTTGCTTTTTTGTATTTTGGGGGGTTTTGTTTTTTAGTAGAGTTTTTATTTCGTCTTCGGTTGGTTCAGCAACATGCTCCGCCATTTTGTTTTTCTCTGTCAGCTCATGGTATATGAGCTGATAGCCTAGTAGTAGAGTAGCCAATCAGCGTGCACGATTGCTCATATCCAGTAAATGTGGATAGAATAATACCTGATATCACAGCAATCACCAAGTAACTGTGCAGCCCAAAAATTGAACACCAATTTGTATGAAGTGATTCAGTTGATAACATTTCTACAGTTGGATTTAGACTACTTCTGTTTTATTTTGGAGACATGGGATGTATTTTGAATTGTTCTTGGCTAATTTAGACATGCAATTTCTACAGTTCCTACCTAGCTATAAAGCTCATAGCTCCAGTACAAATAAAGAGGCAAGTTTCAGACACCAAGCATGTTCACTGACCTTTGGAAGCAGCCAAATTTTATTTTTGTTTAAAATGTTCCTTGTAAGCTATAGGACCATGCCAGAAGCATTCAGGGAGTCTCACCACTTCAGTGTTGCCTCCAGCCACAGGGACATATTCGATCCGGAACCTCTCAACAGGTTCATCAGGGGGCATCCAAGTGACACGGAAGGAGTACCGAGTCACCTCCGATGTCTCTAGATCTGTGGGAGTTCCTGGACCTCCTCCTTCATGAGCAATGGAAAAAATGCAAAGTGGAATGGAAAACAACTCTCACACTAGGATATACACAAGCTACAAATCTATCTGAGGCATATTAGTTTTTTCTAAAAAAAAAAAAAAAGTGAAGTGTCTCATATATCAATAGCTTTGGGGGCTGGTTTGTTTGAGGATATAGTGTAACTGTTCAATGTGTGGTAAATCATTGTTATGCTCCTGGGAGGAACTGAGCTCAATATCTGGCCTCCATTTTAGAGTTATGGCATTGTTATGTTTTTTTTTTTTTTTTTAGTGAAATGTATTTTTAAAACGAAGTCTTGAGCAGTAACAGCTATGATGTTTGGAAGTTCACATTAGCCAACTTGCACAGCTTTGATTTACAATCTTCCACTTCAGGTTTATTCAGTCTGGAATATTACAATAGAAGGTCCTTCCCAGCTCCTTGATAACTACAATGTAGTCAGATATTGAAACTCCAGTGCAATCTGACTGTCAAAACCACATTGAATTTGCTCCTATTGTTCAATCATAATCTGTATGTAATATGTCTCATTTTGTTCTTTAAATTTTTATGCCATTAATAGCATTTGGCCATGATTGTTAATTCATTTCACAACACGTTTTTACTCACATGACCATTGGTAAGTCTGAATAAAACATTTGGTGTTTCCAGTATGTTAAGAAACTTTTTTTTTTAAATCTCTTATTAGTTGTCCTTTGAATGGACTTTTTGCATTTGTCCCTGCCTGGTCTACAGACACCAGGACATTCTTGAGTTAACTTTAGCAAACACACATCAAGTTTACACTTCCAATCTATCCCTTTACTCATCTACATTCACGTAACACCCGCAGCATCAAAATCAATGGACTGTAACATTTAGAATCCAGTTCAGCTTCAAACTGTATGTCAAAAGGTCAGTTTTTTTTATGGCATTTACCTTTTACACTATTACAGAGATTTACGGTGAGGTCATCGACAATGTCCAGCATGAAGGAGAAGTCATTAACGTTGTACATGTGAATCTCATCAGGTTCAGAGGCAATGGACCTCAACTCATTCTCATCAGCATTCTTCACACCTATATGTCCAAAACCAAAAGTCTGTTTTTGCTTCTTATTTCATTACAGAACGTCTGAACATCTTGTAAGCGTTAAAAACTAGCCCGTGTTTGAAATCATAAATTGTCACTGAATACATCTTTAATGCCCATGAAACTGTAAACTGTTCAAAATGTTTTACGAACATCGGTACACCTTTATATTCATTAAGGATATCTGTGGCTAAGAATATGCAATAGTACCCAAATCAGAAATGCCTTCATGGCCTTCAAAATATACTACAACAAAATATAGTACACGGCTAGCTGGCTAGCATGTAAAAAATGTAAATAAAGGACTATGGTAACAAATGTGACACAAGTACCATTAAACAATGAAAATTTGCCAGCTCAGAGGAATTGAACAACTTAAGGGTAAAGTTTTTGTTAAAAAGCTTATTTTAGCAATGTAACACACAATATAATGGACTTGGTCACCCACCAATAGCGTAAAGCTCGATGTTTTCATTCTTCAGATTCTGGGAGCTTATGATAATATCGTCCTGTGACTTGCCATCAGTAATGAGGACACCAATCTTGCGAGAGTCAGGCCTGAGCCCATGTTCTGGTTTAAAGGTGTTCTGCAGGATATAGTTCAAAGCCATACCTGTTCAATCGAGGGTAAGTAGGAAAGAAAAGCATTGAAGCAAATGTTTATCCAGGATGGAAACATGCACTTATTAAACTAATAAAAAAATCTTTGAGAACATTTTATAAAATTATCACGCAACATACTGTATGTGATTTATACAGTAAACATTGGCTTAATATTGTGAATCAAGACATGATACCCGTCATGGTGTTTCCGCCTTTATACGGCAGGTTGGCCACGGCATTTAAGAGACTTTCACGGGTACGGTGAGCATTAAGATTCCACTCTGTCCTGGGGTCTCCACTGTACTGAGCCAGACCTGGAAAAGATGCAGATGAAATGTCAGATCTGGCAAAGATTCAGGAGATTCACATTTTATTTTATATTGTCCTTATACATTTAAGCCAAGGACACTGCAAAATCAGGTAATAACTCATTTTGGGGTCCCAAATCACAGTTCACATCTGGCATCCAGAATGTGTTATGTCATTTCCATAAATCTGTGACCTATAAAAAAATGTCTCAAAGCACCAGAGCCTCACCAATCTGGACCTTGTCTGGTCCGATCTCAAAGACGCCCACCATGCGAGCGATGAAGGTCCGAATTGTCTTGAAGTTCAAACGTCCGATGCTCCAGGAGCCATCCACCAGCAGAACTATATCTGCTTTGGCTGTGGTTTTACACTGAGCATCTGTGGAATGAGGACATGGAGGACACCTGTCACATGGTGACACCAAGTCAAAAAGCTTTAGCGAGTCCAAGAGGAAAATTAAAGAAAGAGAAAGCGAACAGGAAGTGCAATACGCACAGGAACAAACACAATCACAAGATATTAGTTACAAAATACACATTTAGGAAAATTTTTATTTCTTTTTTCAAACAATGGACAATTTACACACAAATTTATACACCCCTCCCCCCAACCGTTTTCCCCACATCTTTGTTCTTGCTGCAACATCCAGTTTCCTCTGGTATCCAGCCTTCAAGGTGAGACATTATGGCCTCTGTCTCCTCAAAAAGAAGGTCTGTAGATGAGTGATATATGAGCAAAGCCCTCCCTGAGTTATGGCACATTCCTCTTCCTCCATATGTGTTGGGGTTTTTTTTTTCACACAGCTTCAGACACCTGCAAAGAGACTAGTGCACTGCACACACTGCCTCTGTCTCTGCAATTGAAAACATGTTATAGCACATTGATTTATTCATGACTAATTCAAGGGAAAGCCAGAAGCCTGTCTGTAATTTGGAGACAGAGTTGCAGTTTTGTACACAAGGCCAGTGCTGAGTTCAAAATGTTGAGTAAGCCTGAGTTATTTGTATTCTGAAAATCTCTTCTTTTTTTTCCAATAAGATGTTTCATTTATTTCCGTCAAATTCCTTGGCTAGTTGTGTAGCGGATCAGATCATTTAAAAAAAAAAAAAAAGCTAATAAGAAAAAACAGGAAAAAGGCACTTGAGAAGTTTCCACTGACATTATGCAGCAAGAGATAAATAAAACTGCTTTGAGCATTTTGCATTATTATTATTATTATTAACTATATAAAATGTTTAAGTAATTATGTCAGTCCATGCCAAAAAGCAATTTGAACTTTTTAATAAAAAAATATTAGGTTTGTCACAGTCTGGATTCCCTGATTATCCTCTCCTGAATTAAACCAAGAAAGGTTCAGTTCTTGTCTCCTTCCCTGTCTGATGGCATCATGCTTTTTTTTTTTTTTTTGATAATTTATCTTCTAAAAAAGTCAAATGAAAAACAGCTTTGTTTGATGTTTGTGAAATAGTAACAATATTGAGCATGTAAATCAGCTCTTCATCTAGATGTAGCTTGAATTCTGGCTTCGGATCAGAACCTACAGGGCAAAGGTTCATTGTGTCTGAGCTCCATTGAAGAAGGAACTTTTGCCTAGAGTCAAGCTGTAATCTCAGCTCTTACTGGATAAGCATAACATTTTCCTCGCCTCATACTGCTCTGTGGTGACACCGTACAAGTCTCTCTCTGTCTTTCTCTCTCTTGGCTGTAAAATGGCTCTTAACTGGAACCAGTGTGCTTCTTTTCCATGAGGACTTCTAAGAAGCAGCGGGATATGAAAGGGAAAGACGTGTAGACACAGACACTGTGTTCTTTTGGCTTGTTTGTTTGCTGTGGCACAAGTAGGAACATCTTGTTATACATAATTAAAGTGCACATAGCTAATCCATCTCTGGCAAGTGAAAAATAGCCAAGGATCAAAAACATTTTCCAGGGGATCAGAAAAAAAATCAGTGCACAGAAATATGATGAATGAGTTTGTACCACTGTGCTATTGAATGCACGATTCTGATTGGACAGAAGTCAAGTCAAGTCAAGTCAAGTTTATTTGTATAGCACTTTTAACAATAAACATTGTCGCAAAGCAGCTTTACATAATTTGAACGACTTAACATGAGCTAATTTTATCCCTAAT
>JAPFFA010000023.1:15410-30088 GCA_026153275.1 Sciades herzbergii
AGATTTGTAAATTATTGCATTCCGTTTTTATTTACAATTTGTACTTTGTCCCAACTTTTTTGGAATCGGGGTTGTAGGTGATCTATTTAAAGCCCAGATTTTACTATCCTTTCAGCAGTTTCAACAGCAATTTGGTTTATTTAATCAAGGTGACTTGCTCTCTTTTACCACCCACAGAAATGCATTATTGTTTTTTACAGAGCCCTGAACTCTAATTCTCCTGTTACTTCACAAACCATCAAGCAAGCTTGGGAGAAAGATCTAGGCATTACTATAGATGATGCTGACTGACAGGAAGTCTGGTCTCAGGCCATGAACATTTGTGTGTAACCGCACCAAATCCATACAGTTCAGAATTGTACATCGCATACATATAACTCCTGTTAAGAACAAAATGGACGCTAATATTTCCTCACTTTGTTGGAAATTCAATTCTGAGACTGATAATTACGCTCACTGCTTCTGGTCATGTGTGAAGTTACAAAAGGTATTGGTCTAGTATTGTGAATGAACTGACTGCTATCTTTGGCATCCAAATACGGATGGACCCTACGTGCCTGATACTTGGTCTCCCAGATGGTCGGATCACTGACAGTAAACACAGGAGACTTTTCAATATACTGACTTTTGCTGCTAGAAAGAACATTCTACTCTTTTGGATCAAGAATGTTACTCCAACAAAAAAAAAAAAAATCAAATCATGGCACAACATTGTTATGGACTGCATTCCTAGTGAATACATCATGTGCATGCTTCACTCAAATAGATGCTTTCTATAAAAGGTCTGGGACCCTTACTTGCAGCATATTGGGCCCACACTGTCATCTTCCTTGCTTTGTGGATTTCCCAGATCAGCCTAGCCTGTCTTTGTTTTAAGTGTTCACCGTCTAACAAGCACCTTGTAGCCTTGCGCTGTTTGTATGCTCTGCATGGATTCCTAGCTGGATACTGCCCTGTCTTGCTGCAGGAGATTGAAAGGGAGGGGGCTGGATGGAGATCGTGCCCACTATCATTTGTTTTCATAATTTTCTATTTACTGTACCCACATTCTGCTGTTTTTTCCTTTTCTGTCATGTCTGAGCAGTTTGGTGTGTTTTGAGAAAACGTAATAAAGTTAATAAAAATAAATAAATAAAATAAAAAATCCTGCTTCTAAAACATGCGGCTAGTACCCAGTAAAGTTTGATTAAATAAGGAACGCAGTCATTAAAAGACGACATTTTTAAAAGTAAATTTACCACGTGTAACCCCACCATGTATGGACCGAAAGCCTGTGTTACAATTTCATTCCTAAGCATGCTTGCAAATGATGCCTACCCCAGATATTGACTGCACATCTAGTCAACACCAGCTAAAAATGCACCCAGATTTCCTCAGTCCTATCTTCAATACCCAAACAGGTTAAAGTCTCCAACAGGAGAGATCACTAGTTCTACAACAGCTTACTCATTTTCTCAGCTTCAAGTAAACCCAGATGAAGTCATGGACAAGACACTCAACATTAGTCACCTTGCCAAAGCTCTAGATTATCCTCTGGCAAGGACTGCTTGGGGGGGAATGAAGGTCACAACCAGTCACTCTGTCTTGAATTCAGGAGCATTTAATTGTGTGTTTAAAACATGTAATTAAACAAATGTGTATAATCAAGAAAGCATGCAAAAGCTCTAAAACCTGTAAAAATCACTCAATTACAACCATGCACATTGAATTACAAGTTGCGTTTAGGCAGTACGGTACGATACAGTGAAGTTCCTCTGGCTTGGATGAATGTTACAGTTAGCTTTTTATCAGTAACCTCCATGTAAGCAAAGCCACCAAGAGTAGAGGATTTTCCTGTGAAGAACTTCAGAGAATCTCGAGGAACAGAGTTGCGATGCCTCATGTCCGGGTCAATGAAGTTTCCAGCGCCACTCACAATGTAACCAACACTGGACTCCTTGAAGTACTGAAAGGAGAGTCGAGAAACATTATTCCTACCTACAGTGAACTACAACTAAAATAAATAAATAAAATAAAAACCCACACACACACACACACACACACACACACACACACACACAACCCTAGATAGTTGGGATGGTATGGGACCATGACCACACATGCACCCCTTTAAAGACATTCCAAAAAAAAAATTAAGTGCACATTCTGCACACATTACAAAGGCATAGGTGTGGATGAGGGTGTGTCCTCCCTGTTCCCAATAGAGAATGTAGAAGTGAAAAACGTGACCATGAAGACCCTGTACTGCTGCACACCTCAAGACCTGTTTGCAGGAAGAATGGAACAAGACACCTGAAACTTCACTTGGTGTCTTCAGTCATTAAACACCCAAGTTGTGAGAAGGAATGGAAACATTGTATTCAGTGCTTTACTGTCCCACATTTCTGATTTGGTTTGTAAATCTGACTTTTTTTTGTGAATTGGGTTATTATTATTATTATTACTACTACAACAATGTTACATTTATATAGCGCCTTTCAAGAAACCCAAGGACGCTTTACAATTGTAAACAAGAAAAAAAATAAAAAAATAAATAAAGTCCACCAAGTAGGGGTCAAGATGTCATTCCTGTGGTGTAGCAGCCACAGTCCCACGAAAAGAGTCCCACATCTCCAGCACCGCCGCCGTGACGCCGCCAGCAGCATCGCTCGAACACCATGCCATGGATCCACAAAGGGAGCAGAGAAGCTCCGCCACGCAGAGCGCTGATGTGTCCCAAACGCCTGCACAGCTGCCGCGACGCCACTGAGCAACATCACTCGGATCATCACGACAAGCGTTAAAGCGCAGAGCACTGGACAACCACGATGTAAAATGAGCAACGAGCTCGCTGCAGTCCACAGCTGGGAGCACAGGCATCACCCACGGCGACCCAAGGCCTGGAGGGGACAACGCCCAAAACTGGGTCCCGAGCTACACCACCACCGGTGGACAAAACACTCAAATAAACAAACAACATAAACACACAAAAAAAAAGAAAGAAAAAAGGAGAGAAAATAAAATAAAATCAAAAAGCTCCGGTGAGAAGTGGCAGCCAGAACATGCACGACGTACTCTCAACCGGAAACGGGGAAAAAAAAAAAAAGAGCCAAATTTATAAAACCAGAAGAATATCATCTCAAATCTGTCCCTTACTTACTAGCCTGCTCTACAGGAAACTACTTGGGGCAGATGTACGTTACACACAAGCTTGCATTTCCAAATTGGGTTTATCTATGAAACAATTCAATGACCACCTGGATTGTATCACAAAAAAAAAAAAAGTTCATGCTCTTCACAAGATCAGTTTTCTGTTTGGCACACTTTCCACATCAGCACCAGATAGTTGCTGAATCCTTTCTCCAGTCTTCCCAACTTTGAATTTGCAAGACACCACCAATTTCCTCATTAGAATCATCCAATTTGCTGCTGAAATCCTTTCCCCAGATGTGGATAGTCTGAGGTTCATACAGATCCAGTTTCTATGTTGTCCAAATTGACTTGACAACTCATCCAATTAAATCCAGGCTAACAAGCACGTTTACATCAGCTACACTTAACTTCCGATACCTGGCCATCAACAACTTGACACATCTTGGGCACCATTAGTTGCCCATGTGCAAAATGTTTGATGTGATTTTGGACTTCAGCACTTAAAAGCTATTCATAATAGCTAATCAGGTGGCTGCACTTGTGTACATTATAATTAGAGCTCGTACCATCAATACTGAGCACATTTAAATACTGTGCAGGTACCCTTTAACCAGTATCCTAGGATTTGCAGTCCATTGAGGTAATACAAAAGGGCTGCACCACCAAAGCTGTAATGTGCAAAGTGTCTCAAGTCCTACAACCAAATATCTTAACATTCAGGACCTTGCTTACACCAGGAAATCCACCCACCATTATTCTCCACCTTCATGCCAAGTAGAAGCTTCTTGGTGAGACTAGAAACTTACCTGCAGGTTGTGATCATGTCCACACAGGTAAGCTGTAGCTTTGTATTTGACCAGCAGGGGGCGAAGCTTTCTCACCAGGCAGTCAGTAGGCCCATGTTTGGACACTGACCAGACAGGATAATGCCCAGCAACAAGCAGGAAGTCAGCTGTGGAACGGTGCAAGTGTTCCTGTAGCCACAGCAGCTGGCGGTTGGCCAACACACTACTCATTGGCGCACTTGGCTTTCCATCATGGAAGTCATCACTGTTTCCACAAAGAAGCACTGTATCCAACATTAGCACCTGCAGAGTGGTGGTAGTGTGTGGTATGACGAAGTTCAAGTCATAGTAGTAATAAGGGAAATTCCTGTGAAATTAAAAGGAGGAGTCATAAACTAAAAAGATATAAAGTCTGCAGATAAACAGTTGTGGGTTATAGGGGAAACTTTTGGGGGGGGGGGGGGGGTTAGAAGTTAGTGAAACATTGAACAGCTTACACCTGCCTTCATCTCCAAGCACAGACCAAATGAACACAGACAGCTGTAAACAAAAATGTCTGTCCACTCGGCTCAAAATAGCCATCCAAACACCCATAAGTTTGAAAGAAAGTGCAACTATCCAAGACAGATGATATTTGCATGTAATCCAATTAGATAAATTTGCAAATTGAAAAAAAAAATAAAATAAAAAATTCAGAGCTTGCTACTGTGTAAGCTCACCTGCATCACCCTTATGGCAGGTGTCCATCTAGCTCCCCCTCCCAAGAAGTAAAGCTCTGGTCAGGCACTAGGAACCACTTCATTTGAAAAGACCCAACTCGCCAGCTTGTTTCCATGACAATCACCACTAACCACTGTTGTGCAAGACTAGCATTACCCTTCACTTTTCATTATCCATGTTTGATTGGGGGGGGGGGGGGGGGGGGGACCCCCCCCCCCCCCCCCCCACCCACACCAAGCCCCAACAAGAGGATGCTTCCCTCCCCATACTTGTATGGGGGAGCTCCTGACCACTCAATGTGACAGCGATAGAGCAAGAAGGATGTGGGTGCATGACACCATCATACAGCTCAGGATAGACACAGCCAAAACAAGCCTTCATGGTTATCAGGGTGATGATAGTGATAACACCAGCACCTTTCTGAAGAGCTTGATTTAACTAGAATTACCTGGAGCGTGGGGTGTCGTTTCTATGGACACCCACCCTTAGATAAACCTCAAATAGTTCAGATGTAAAAATTGATTTGGATGCAGTTTTGCTACACCAGACAACACAAAGAAAAAACAGAAGTGATGGGATAATGGAAGACAGTCTAACCATCGTTGGGACACTTTGCTGTACAGGATCTGGGCATGAACGTTCCCTGCATGGTCATGGTTGCCAGCAATAACATACCAGGGAATATTTAGAGATTTAGCAGTGTAGACATTCTCAAATGTCTCCTAAAACAACAAGAGTTTAAAAAAGTGAGAACCAGGGTTAGGTTTCAAAATGCTGTCAAGTTCCAAAAGTAAACAGACTTTCAGGAACTACAGAAATCAAAAGGCACACATGCTGATGGATATGAAGGTGTCAAACTATTTACATGGTGCAACTATTCACAGTTCATACTAGCTGCTGATTCTGCAATTCTTACTGAAACTACATATTATGGTACTGTAATTGCAGCATTACATTACTTCAAGTCATCCTATTATTTGATATTTATTTACAAGTTAACCAACCTAGTCCAGAGTTTCTCTACTTCAAAAGATTGAGTGCATGTGAGAACATAAAGTGACCAGTGGCTGAAGTTTTGTGTAACAGCATAAACACACCTGAAACCTGGGATCATCCACACCCCTCACACCTCTATAATAAAAGTTATCTCCAAGGGCTAAAACAAAGTCAGCTCCAAGCTGCTCAGCAGTTTGGCCCATTTCTTGTGCTGTGGCCCATTCAACAGGTGTGACAAAGGGTGCATTAGGCAAACCGCCCCAGTCTCCAACCACCAGGAACCGGATGGATGATTGATTAGCTGTAAAACAGGGTCACATCAAAAGAAAAGCTACATTTATTTTCTGCATGTACAGGGCTTGACATTAACTTTTTAAAATCCAGTCAGAGATATTATGGTGGTTATTTTCACACCTCACACACCCTGCTGTACACTGCTTCCCTGGAATTAATGTTAAAAACACCAGTTCACTGAGAGGACTGAACTGGTTTTGTTGGAACTTTGTAACGCTTGAATAATTACTAGGAAAAAAAAAGGATATTTTCAACAATCCCTAAAAGATGTTGTCCCTAAAAAGATATAGAAGCATAAAGGCATCATTACTGTGTTACCTGGAGCAGCTATGTAATACTTCACTTCTCTCTCATCTGTAAACCAAATTAGATTGGCCTATATGTAAACTGAACGTTACAATTAACTCATTTCAGATTCTACTGCAACTTCAGCAAGTCTTCAAGGAATTTGGCCCGATCATGTAGCCTTTAGCAGCTTGCCAGCTGGTATAAACAGTCATGTGTTCACGTGCACTGTTAAACTCACCTCAGCATGTCTTACATTCATTTACTCCGCCATGGGCAATGCTAAAAAGTCAGTCAGTCATTGTTAAACAGTATAGTGTGAAACACAATCATTATTTTGACCCCCATTAGGCAAGGGGACACTTGTGTAGTCTGAAGTGAAGTGGGTTTTGTATTTAGTTTTTTGGGGCACTGCCATGACACTCCTGGATACACTGAACTGATGGAGTCTCAGTCCAGGAGAGAGAGACATCTTGTTCAGTAGACCAAGTCAGCTTGCATGAGGCTTTGCACCATTGCGTGAACCCCCAGAATTAGAATGCCCTTTGTCATTTTACAATCAATTGTATAATGAGATTGGAGAGCTTCTCCCTTTCCAGTGCAAAAGTATTTAAAAAAAAAAAAAAAACCCCACCTTAAATCCTAACAAAAACATTACAAAAATTGAAATAAGTGTCTTATATCCAAGTATGAATATGAATGAGCTATGTACAGAATAATTTGTATTGCACAGAACGTGAGAGCAGCAGTGACATGTTTTGCATAATGTAGACATATTTGTAGCTGTTATTTCCTCTCAGAATTCAGTATGGTGATGGCTCTTGGGAAGAAGCTGTTTTTCTGTTCTGGTAGTCCTTGTTTTGATACATCTGTAGTGCCTCCCAGAAGGAAGCAGCTCAAACAGCTGGGAGGCAGGACGTGAAGTGTCCTTGATGCACCAAGCGACGTACGTGTCCATCAGGGAGGGGAGAGGGCAGCCGACAATCCTCTGCACTGCTGTGACTGTCCTCAGAAGCCTCCTTCTGTCTGCAGCAATGCAACTCCCGTACCAGGTGGACAAGCAGTACGTCAGCAGGCTTTCAATGGAGGAGCGGTAGAAGGCCAGCAGCAGCAGCTTCTGGTCTAGGTTGTTCTTCCTGAGGACTCTCAGGAAGTGTAGAAGCTGCTGAGCCTTCTTTATAATGGCTGAGATGTTGATTATCCAGGAGGTCAGAGATCTAGACTCCCAGGAATCTGAAATCATGGACCCTCTCCACACACTCGCCATTTTGTGTGCATGTGTGTGTCACTTTTCTTCCTCTTGAAGTCCACAATGAGCTCCTTTGTCTTTGTGGTGTTTAGAGCCAGGTTGTTTACTGAGCACCAGGTTCTGAGCATCTGAACCTCCTCCCTGTAGGCTGTCTCATCTCCATCTGAGATCAGCCCAACCACTGTGGTGTCATCAGTAAATTTGACGATCATGTCGCCGTGGACTGGACTGCAGTCGTAGGTGTAGACAGTACAGGAGGGGGCTCAGCATGCAGCCCTGTGGTGAACCGGTGCTCAGCGTACGTGTGGAGGAAAGGTGGGGGCCAAGTCTCACAGTCTGGGGCCTGTTGGTCAAAAAGTCCTTAATCCAGGTGCATGGGGGGGGGCTAGAATGGCCAGCTTTGTGATCAGAGTGTCTGGGATGATCGTATTAAAATGCCGAGCTGTAGTCTACAAGGAGCATTCTTAGCTCTACTGCTGTTCCAGGTGGCTCAACACAGCATGCAGAGCTATGGTGACTGCGTCCTCTGTAGATCTGTTCGCCTGGTATGCAAACTGGTGGGGGTCGAGTGGGGGGGAAGAGGAGACTGGTCTTTGATGTGCTGGAGAACCAGTCTCTCTCAAAGCACTTCATAGTTCCCAGGGTGAGGGCAACAGGGCAGTAGTCATTGAGGCTGGTTGTGGGTAACTGTTTTGGGATAGGAATTATTGTGGCTAACTTCAAGCAGGTAGGGATGACTGACTGGGCTAGTGAGAGGTTGAAGATCCTGCAGAGGATGTGGGACAGCCGGTGGGCATATGCTCGGAGCACCTTGCCAGGTACTCCGTCTGGACCAGCAGCCTTCCTGGGGTCCACTGCCTGGAGCACAGGCCTCACCTCCTGCTCTTCTACAATGAATGGAGGGGTGCTAGGAGCTGATGGGGGCAGGGCTGGACCAAGTGAGGGTCACTGCAGAGGTGTGAAATGAGCAAAGAAGCAATTGAGCTACTCTACCAGCGACTTACTCGGGACTCCTGAGGTCACATCACCACCTTTAAAAGTTGGTGAGGTTCTGTATGCCCTGCCATACCTCTCGTGGTCTGTTGCTGGCAAGATGGGACTCCATCTTCCTCTTATAGTCCTAGACCTAACCCTAGCTTTGGCTTTTTTAATCCCTTTCTTCAGGTCAGCTCAAGTTGTGCTGTAAAGGGCTCTGTCGCCCGACCTGAAGGCAGTGTCGCGGGCCTTGAGGAGTAAGCGAACCTGGCTGGTCATCCAGGGTTTCTGATTTGGAAAGACCCGGATGATTTTGCCCACAGATACAGTTCCCATACAGAACTTGATGTAGTCCAAAACTGTCTCTGAATGCTTCCAGGTCCTGATGTTCAAATAGGTCTTAGTCTGTGTGTTGAAGGCAGTCCTGGAGTTCACAGAGTGCATTCTCATGCCAAGTTATTACAGTCTTTGTGGTGGGCCTGGATCTGCATCTTGGGGGGGGGGGGGTGTAATGCAGGGAAAGATGGTCTGACTGTCCGAGGTGGGGGAGGGGCATGGCTCTGTAACCGTGCTTGATGTTGGAGTACACATGATCAAGAGTCCTTTCCCCTCTTGTTGGGCACTTCACGTGCTGGTGAAACTTCAGGAGTACAGTCTTAAGACTGATCTTAAAGTCTCCAGCTATAATGTGAACACCATCAGGGTGGACCTGCTGCTGTTCATTGATGGTGTTCAGCAGGAGAGAGAGCACCGCGCTAGCGTTAGCATCTGGTGGGATGTAAACAGCTGTGACAATCACTATGGTTATATCTCTCAGGAGAAAATAAGGCTGACATCTTACAGACATATACTCAATGTCGGGGGAGCAGTGCCTCGCTATAATACTGCTGTTGTTGCACCAGTCCTCATGCACGCAAATACAGAGCCCCCCACCTCTACTTTTGCCAGAGTCCTCAGTCCTATCCCAGCAGTGCAGGGAGCAGCCAGCTAGCTGCACACTAGCATCGGGGGATCTTTGGGTTCAGCCAGGTCTCTGTAATAATGAGGGCACAGCAGTCTCGAATGTAGCAATCTCCCACAAGTTGTAGTTCCAGATCCTCCGTCTTGTGGGTGAGAGATCTGGCATTGGTGAGATACAGGCTTGGCAGAGGTGGCTTGTGCAGTTGGTTCCTTAGCAGGAGGCCAGACCTGCGACCTCGCTTCTGCTTCCTCTCCCTCCTTTGCCTGTGCCGCTTTCCAGACCCGACAACAAGCCACGGAGAATCTGGCAGTCTTGCTAGCTTGTCTAGGATGTTGTGGTTGAATTGAAATCCCCTCGAAATGGCAATCTTGCATTGGTAGCCAATATCTAGGAGGTCCTGGCGGCTGTAGTGGTGTACCGCAGAAGCAAAAATACACAAAGTCCACAAGCAAACATACAAAAAAAAAAAAAAAGTAAAAACGCACACTGAAGGGGAAAGCCATGAGCCGCTGCATCTGAGCGTGTCGCCATCTTGATAGCAACAGTAACCATGCCACCATGACAGGCCGCACACTCTTAGTGCTTCATTCAGAGGAGTTAGCCATTATGGGAAGGTTTTGCTGCTTTTTTGGATGTGCAAATTGTTTCCAAAAAGCAGAAGACAACAGATTTTAAGTTTGCCAAAAGTAAATTCGGGGGGGGGTTTAAAATGGGATATCAGGAATCAGTATCTAATAGACAGCTGAGTAAACAAAGAACTTAGTGCAAACAGAACAAAGTCTTTCTTTCCTCATGTCTCAGCCACGTTATCTTGCACGCAAACAGATTTACAAAGACTTCCACCATCACAATGACACAAACTTCCCATTTCTACAAAAGACACTGTACACGATGCTAAAAGAGGATTCAGAATGGGGACATGAAATGCTGCAGAGGTCAGAAACAAGTGGTTTTAAAACTTACTGTGCTGAAGAGTCCATAAGGAATGCAAAATGCCTACAGATTAATTTTGTATTCTAGCAAACAAAAACTTACTGCGTCCAGTTACCAGGTCACTGACTGAAGGAGGGGAAGAAAGGACAACAGGAAGTGCAATGAAGAGTATGGAGACCATCTGAAAAGCCATCTGCACACATTATGGCTACCATCAGGTTAAGAAATACACAAAACTAAAATAAATAAAACTAAAATGTCAGTAAAACAGCAGGAGAGAGAATTAAATTTCTGTTACAGGACATCAAGTTTCATCTCAACATCTAAAGCTACAGTTTACATTTCAATATTACAACACTTCACACCAAAATACTCACATTCCAAGAACCATGATTCAGTTAAAATTAAAAAGTGATTTAACCAAAAACATGTAGTCATAATTAAAATTTTTTATATATATATAAAATAATAAAGCTTATTCACCATCAGCCCAGCTTTACCCCAGCCACCCTGTTAATTCTTTCAATGTGTATCTCTCACTGTACCTCAAACCCAGTTTACTTCCTCTTTTAAACATTTCTGGCCCTCACACACAGCTGAATCCACTCCTCTGCTCATTTACTTCTTTCTCTCTCACACCCACCCACCCACCTGATTAACTCCTGGAAAACACTGGCAAGATCAGAATGAGTTTGAATAAAAAGTTGACTCATGATGAGGTTTAATTACAGAATAAGAATTTTATCATGGTTTCCTGTTTTTCTTGATTGACATTAAACACTAATAAAAGTAGACATTTTATAAAACTAATCATACAGCATTAACACATTTTTCTCTAGATCAGCTGTGTGGTAATTCTGAGAAGTAAAGAAGAAAAACTGCTGAAATTTTTGTTTAAACCTAAGTTTTATTACAATTACACACTCATTGCAGTACTAACACAGTCTTTATAAACACACTCATTGTAAACACACACACACACACACACACACGCTATAATTCCAGTTTCTTCTTTATCCTTGATCATTCAGAATCGTGAACACTTTATACAGTATATTTCAATATTAATTATTTTCTCCCTCATTACACTGAGTTGTGTGTTCTGTGTTTTATTCAGTAGTTTATCTTAAACACAGAATCTAGACATCACACACAAGCACAAGGAATAGATTTCAAAAGGTCAATAAGTTGCTCAGGACTAATCATAACAGCTGTGAAAGGACAGTGTGACAGATCAAAGGTGAACGAGTTTTAAAAGCGGATCTCACAGACCTGCGGTATGGACTCGACCGTCTCGTCTCAGCTATAATGCAGTAACATTCCTCACCATCTGCTTATAGCAGCTTTATATAAAATCTGTATGCGTGTGAATCAGCAGCCATGTGACTGACACGATTATTTTCCAATCTGCTGCTACTCTGACACACAAGTGTGTTTGGGTAATGTTTGCGACTGCTTAAGGTAAAAAATCATTAGAAAGCTTCTAAACTAATAAAACTAATCTTAAACCCTACATGATGATTACAGCAAGACATCGTCCACTGCCAACACTGAATCTGCAGTGCTCTGTTTGTCAATTTTGTGAAGTTGTGTAAATGTAAAGGGTTATAAACATGGCATTTCAGCCATTTTGTAGTCATTCGGTTTGACGATATAACGGCTCAGCTTAAACCACAAGCCACACACATTGTTCAATGTACAGTCTACACAGTGCATTGTGGGATACGGTATTTGTGTACAAGTAACGAAGAAGTGAGCAGGGATCATGCTTCAGGGCTTTACGGTGTGACTTTGCCAGACAACATGCTGAAAAGGTTAAAATGATAAAACGTTTTTGGTTTAAAAATAGAAAACATTTTATTCTTCGTCAGTGACAAGTTCAGATGAAAGACAGTTACTGAAACAAGCAGAAAGAGAAATTAAACTAAAATTTTTACCATCAGAATTAAAGACGTTAATAATAGTAAGTGTGGCGGATTCTCAACTTCACGCTCACACTCACTTCGGAAAGACAGAATAAGAAATATTCCTCAGAGGAAAAACAGGCTGGCTGGAGCACTTCCTCTCCTCTCACACAGTCAGCCTGAATCACTCACATCACCTCTGAGGTTAACAGAGGACACGATAATGAAGACACGCCAACAAGGACATGCTAATTCACTGGAACACCACCACTGAACAAAACCACAAAAAGCAACAGTAGAGAAAATCTAAAGCCAAACAGCAACGGGCACAAAAACTATTGACTCAACAGAATAGTGAGTCTCTACTACAAAACTACAAATTAAATCAATCGATTAGCCAAGCTGGAAGAAACTCTGCTTCCAGGACTACAGAGTGAATGGGAGCAGAGGAACCTCCATCTTTTGGAGACAAAGCATGTGGTAGGAGATGAAGCTCCTGGGAGACAAGGCAGAAGGATGATGATGATGATGATGATTATCTCCACCCTCCTGTACAGTAGTGCCAGGATGAAGCTCCACCTCCTGGGGATTATTGACCGTTTGTGAACAGAAGCTCCAGTCCTCCGCAGGGTGTTTATTTGTAGCTGTAGTTTGTGTTACTGCTGCTGTAGCCACCAAGGTTTGGGTAGGCGCTCTGCTGATACCCATAATTCTCTGCTCCAGTTGCACCTGTCTCAAATGCAGACTGATTAGAATACGCTAGAGAGAAAGAGAGAGAGAGTCTTTTGTTTGTTAAGACAGCAGTTGGTGTAAAAATGTGATGAACACAGACCACATGTTTACTGCATCAGGCACAATAGGCTTAACACTCCTGTAGTGACCCACTGAAGTAAGAGTGTGTTTTTGTGTGTGCACATGCACGTGTGTGTGTGTCTGTCTCACCCCCATAGTTGTAGTTCTGGGTATTCTGGTAGCCATATCCATAATCAGGTCCCACAAGAGACTCCTGGTTCTGTCCAGAGTTTTGGTTTAGGTTCTGTGTGTTCTTCCTGTACTGGCCGTACTCGTGGCTGTGCTGGCTGTAGTAGCCACTGGCGGGTGGAGGGACGGCCTGATACACCTGCGCGTGTGTGTCGGAGATGCTCTGTTCCTCCTGAGAACCCACAGTGTTCAACTCGCCACTGACCGAGAACCCTGAGGAACTGCTTGCTGCTGTGTACACACACACACACACACACTTTCAAAACACTTGACTTCTCTTCAGACACAGAGTAAGAGGTTAGGGTTAGATTTTACACTGCCTATGTAGAAATCACATAACTCTCAGACATAACGTTCTAAAAACAACTGTGCGATGCAACTGTGGTGAAAACAATTACTGTGACAAAAAAGGTAAAAGCAATAAAAGTCAAAATATTGACCAGACAACTCAGATCGATCTCTCTCTCCCTCTCTCACACACACACACACACACACGATCCTGGATCAACAATGCAAGCTGTCTCACCTTTAAAAGTGGAGCCCTTAATGTTAACTCCTCGGCCACGCCCTCTTCCTCTACCACGCCCAGCACTATATGAGACTCCACCCATTCCACCATAACCCTACACATACATTCATCAAATCAGACAGACAAAAAGAGCATGAGACAGTTTGGTCGTTCTCACACACACTCCCTGGTAGCTGTAGGTGTGTGTGTGTGTGTGTGTCACCATCGGAGGGAATTTCTTCTTCTTCTGGCTCTCGGGGTTGTCATTGGGGAAAAGCTTCTCTAGAGCAGCCAGAGCAGCATTCGCCTTCGCCAACTTCTTATTAGAACCTGAACCTTGAAACTTCTGTCCATCCACCTCCACCTGGAACGAACACGCACACACCCACCCCATAATCTCAGGTATTACACACTGTTCACCTTGTGTATCTAGAAGTATGCATAAAGCTGCGTGCTGCTTGTGAGAGTAACGATATTCAGCAAGACGAAAGATTAAAGGTTCTGACTGCAAAGTTGAATTCTGGGTAAAATATTCCATTTCTGCTGGAGTTTTGAGATGTTGCGCTGCTGCACACACACCCATACCGTGTATCCTGTGTGTAGATGTTTTGCAGAGATAAAAAGCGTCCCGCATTTTATGATTCCAGAGATTGCCGAAGCAAGTGAGCAACAATATCACGTGACCACCGTGGGGCGTGTCTGAGCTACTTTTAACCAAAAAGAGCTGGTGTGGGTTAACATGCTCCCAGCTCTCCCTCCAGCTAAAGCCGGTGGAAAAAGAAAGTCTGCTTAGTGAGTATAACTGCAAGATCGAGCGAGGTTAGAGGATGCATCATTTTTGTGGACAGATAACCAAATCATTCTAGCTAGCACTTAGCTATCTTAGCCTTAGAGTGCATGGGCTCGACTCCATGGTAGCGAGTATGGAGTTACACACCGAATATTTTGATCTTAC
>JAPFFA010000023.1:113335-125235 GCA_026153275.1 Sciades herzbergii
TAAATGGTGTGTGCAGTGTGTAAATGGTGTGTATAGTTGCGTGTAGTGTGTAAATGGTGTGTGTAGTGTGTAAATGGCGTGTGTAGTTGTGTATAGTGTGTAAATGGCGTGTGTAGTTGTGTATAGTGTGTAAATGGTGTGTGTAGTGTGTAAATGGTGTGTGTAGTTGCGTGTAGTGTGTAAATGGTGTGTGTAGTTGCGTGTAGTGTGTAAATAGTGTGTGTAGTTGCGTGTAGTGTGTAAATAGTGTGTGTAGTGTGTAAATGGTGTGTGTAGTGTGTAAATGGCGTATGTAATTGTGTGTAGTGTGTAAATGGTGTGTGTAGTGTGTAAATCGTGTGTGTAAATGGTATGTGTAGTGTGTAAATGGCGTGTGTAGTTGCGTGTCGTGTGTAAATGGTGTGTGTAGTGTGTAAATGGTGTGTGTAGTTGCGTGTAGTGTGTAAATAGTGTGTGTAGTGTGTAAATAGCATGTGTAATTGCGTGTAGTGTGTAAATGGTGTGTGTAGTTGCGTGTAGTGTGTAAATGGTGTGTGTAGTTGCGTGTAGTATGTAAATAGTGTGTGTAGTGTGTAAATAGCATGTGTAATTGCGTGTAGTGTGTAAATGGCGTGTGTAATTGCGTGTAGTGTGTAAATGGCATGTGTAATTGCGTGTAGTGTGTAAATGGTGTGTGTAGTTGCGTGTAGTGTGTAAATGGTGTGTGTAGTTGCGTGTAGTGTGTAAATAGTGTGTGTAGTGTATAAATGGCATGTGTAATTGCGTGTCGTGTGTAAATAGTGTGTGTAGTTGTGCGTAGTGTGTAAATGGCGAGTGTAGTTGCGTGTAGTGTGTAAATGGCGTGTGTAGTTGCGTGTAGTGTGTAAATGGTGTGTGTAGTGTGTAAATGGCGTATGTAATTGTGTGTAGTGTGTAAATGGTGTTTGTAGTGTGTAAATGGTGTGTATAGTTGTGTGTGGTGTGTAAATGGTGTGTGTAGTGTGTAAATCGTGTGTGTAAATGGTATGTGTAGTGTGTAAATGGCGTGTGTAGTTGCGTGTAGTTGCGTGTCGTGTGTAAATGGTGTGTGTAGTGTGTAAATGGTGTGTGTAGTTGCGTGTCGTGTGTAAATGGTATGTGTAGTGTATAAATGGTGTGTGTAGTGTGTAAATGTTGTGTGTAGTTGCGTGTCGTGTGTAAATGGTGTGTGTAGTGTATAAATGGTGTGTGTAGTGTGTAAATGTTGTGTGTAGTTGTGTGTCGTGTGTAAATGGTGTGTGTAGTGTATAAATGGTGTGTGTAGTTGTGTGTCGTGTGTAAATGGTGTGTGTAGTGTATAAATGGTGTGTGTAGTGTGTAAATGTTGTGTGTAGTTGCGTGTCGTGTGTAAATGGTGTGTGTAGTGTATAAATGGTGTGTGTAGTTGTGTGTAGTATGGACCTCCTGAAGCTGCATGAGCTCCGCCTCCAGGTTCTTGGCCTTCTTTTCGCTCTCTTTAGCAGTGGCAAGAACTTCCTCTCGAGCAGTGCGGGTGTCATCCAGCTCCCGCTGAAAGTCCTTCATCTGAGCCTGAAACATCCAAACACACACACTGTCACACACCTGTAATCACATTCTACCAGGAAGTGCTGAATTATAGTCTGATCCACTCACATTCTGACAGGAAGTAACTCCAGTGGTGTACAATAACGAAGTACAAATGGTTGTAGCAGGATGTTTTTGTGTAGTAGTGGAATATTTCTCATTTACAAGCTTAAATTTGATTTCACTTTTCAGAAGCTTTTACGGTGCTAAATGTAACCCAAATGATAAGACTTTAAGGGCTTAAAGTAACAGTGTTTGACAGAGTGGACTATCTACCCTTTTAAGACCTTAAAATCTCTCTCTCTCTCTCTCTCTCAGTCTCACCTGTAGTTTGCGCAGTTGTTTGATGGCCTCGTCCCTGTTTTTATTGGCTGTGTCTATCTGTCCTTCCAGGTCTTTTATGTCTCCCTCCATCTTCTTTTTGGATGCAGCCATAGCGACTCTCTGCTTTCGCTCGTCCTCCAGTTCTGTCTCCAGCTCGCGCACCTGCATCGGCCACACCCTCAGTCAGAACGTGCGTTATAACTTATTTAATACATATTATTTTAAGGTGTCATAATAACTGGGAAAGTTTTTTATAAACACTTCTTAATACTCAGCGATTATGACAAAGAAATTATTTAAAAGTAGTTTTGTGTGTTGGTGATGGACACACCCACCTGTTTTATCAGCTGTTTCCTCTTCTCCTCTCCCTGCTCATCTCGTCCCTGTAGGTCTCGCTCGAACTGCGCTTTAAGGGCTTGCATGTTCACTTCCAAGCGTAGTTTTGCGTCCTCTGCAGCCTGCAGCTCATCCTCCAGCTCCTCTAGTTGTGTCTTCATTTCCTCCACCTGCTGCTCCAGACCACGCTTTGACTTCTCCAGCTCATGAACCTGAGAAACCACAAACCATAATGTTAATGCTGTAGTAACAGTAAGTGCAAAGCCTGAGGAGTGTGTTTGTTTATAACTGCATTTATGGTTAATTCCCGCCCCCTGGTGGTGACACAGTGTTACTACAGTGATGCTCACGTTCTTGCCCACGTCATCCTTGGAGCTGATCAGGTCCTCCATCTCACCCCGTAAGGCTTTGTTGGCTCTCTCGAGCTCCTCACGTGCATCCTGTGCCTCCTCCAGTGCCCTCGCCAGGGACAACGCCTTTGTTTCCTTCTCTCGCGCCTCTGCCTCTGCACGGTCCCGCTCATCTGCATACTTACACGACACACTCTTCTCCTCTGCAAGCATCTGAATACACATCAAAATCAAACATCACCAGTGTGTTAGTGTAACACACACACACACACACACACACACACACACACACACACCTGGTCGAACTTCTTCTGCTTCTTTTCCAGGTTGGAGACAAGCTGTCTCTGGTGGTCCAGGTCCATCAGAATGTCCTCCAGCTCCTGCTGCAGTCTGTTTTTGGTCTTCTCCAGTTTCTCGTAGGCAGCAGACTTCTCCTCCAGCTGGGTGTTTGATGCTTCCAGGTCTTTCTGCAGACGTTTCTTACCCTCCTCCAGCAGCTCCACGTTTCCTGACACCTCATCCAGCTTCTTCTTAAAGTCTGACAGCTGGAACACAGAACACCACAGACAATGTGAGACGGTCACTCACATAAACAGACTTCTCTCTTTTCATCTCTCTTCTCATCTCCCTCCATCTTTCTGTTCACCTTAGTGCCATGTCCCGTTTCCCTGCTGCTCAGCCCTTCTTACTGAGTCCACTGAATCCAAAGCGTTTTGATTTCTTGGTCCCTTGTTTCTGTGCTGTACATCCTTATTCTGCTTTTTGTCACATGTCTGCACCTGTCCTTGGTACCTGCATATGTTGGAGTTACCTGTCCCTGTCCTTGTTACCTGTCTCTGTCTGTGCCTTTGCCTTGTCATACACTATAAATGTTAGAGAAGAGAGTGACGTGTGATACTCTGGTATGATGCAGTATGATGGTGTAGGTAAAGATCAGACCTGGATGTTGAGGGTGGAGACGTGTCTCTCAACATTCCTCTTGGCCTCAGTTTCCTCATCCAGCTGCTCCTGTAGGTTGTTCCTGTCATCTTCCACCTGACGCAGTTTAGTGGAGACCTGCAATTTCTGACGTGTCTCTTCAGCCAGCAGCTCCTACACACACACACACAAATCAGATTTTGTGTGTGTGTGTGTGTGTGTGTGTGTGTGTGTGTGTGTGCGCACGCGCGTGTGTGTGTATACCTGTGTGTCTTGGAGCTGAGAGCTCAGGCTGGCCACATCCTTATTCAGTTTAATATTCTTCCCCTCAGCCTCATTTAGCAGGTTGGTGACACTCTCCAGCTCCACCTGCAAACACACACCTTACTACAGGAACTACACACTGTTTAAAAAAACCCATTTTACTCTGTTCAGGAGGAGGCTCTCTCGACAGGTATTTGTATGTTTACAAACAGCAGACTGGGAATCATGGCCTGTTTTCTGTGTTTATAATAAACCAGTAATAAGGACGGGATGGTGCAGGTGTGCATTTGTACTCACAGTGATCTTGGAGACTCGATCTCCAAGCTCAGCTTTCTGTTTCTCGCTGTCATTGAAGCGGGACTGCAGATCTGCTAATTGTCCCTCCACTTTCTTCCTCTTGTGCTCCACGTCCTGTTTGGCCTGAGAGAGTGAGCGGATCTCCACACTTAGCTCCGACGTCTCCTTCTCCAAAGCCTGCTTTGCCTTCTCCAGGTTCGTCTTCACCTACACAATCCAAAAACAACAAAAGGTAACATGAGCAGGACATTATAATACAGAAGCAGCTATGAGAATCGAGCTGATACAGTAAGGATATGGCCCTTAAGATGGCCAAGAGGATTCATGCAGGGGGCAGTGAACAAGGAGAAGGGTTATAAACCATGAGTGAAGTGCAGGTCTCATACCCTCTTGGCTTGTTCTAGCTGTTCTGTGAGCTCCTCCACAGCCTGTGTGTGTTTCTGTCTCATCTCATGCACTTGAGCCTCGTGGTTTCGGCTCTCCTCCTCTATGGCTTTCTTCAGCAGGGTCACTTCCTGTTCACGTTTTGCCCTGTAGGAAGTACCACACTGTCAGGTGAGACTAATACCTGCTCTGAACAGGTAAGTACTTGCGGCAGTGCGGACGTGCCCAAGTGGAGGTTTGTGAATGGAGGGCGGGGTCAGGGAATGTGAATGGCAAAGTCAGTGCACCTGTTGCCAATTAATGTTGTGTGTGTGTTTTTGCAGTGATGGCAGAGGATGGAAAAGGAGGGAGAGAGCGAAGAGAAGAGAGCTCTTCTGACCAGAACAAATGTGTGTGCGTGAGTGAGCGTGTGAATGAAGCTGAAAAGCGACAATCTCGAAAATAAAGTGTGTGAACATCATCTCCCGCCTGCCGTGCTTCAGTACTCCACCCATATCAGGGCTTACTACAGTGGTGCCGAAAGCCAGGATACTGAAGGGAACCACCCATGGAATCCTTCCCATTCAAGGACCTCATCCATGCCCTCGCCACCACCCAACAAAACCAGCATCAAGCGCTGATTGCCCTTCGAAAGGAGCAGGAGCAATGCTTTGAAGCTTTATGCTGGCCCAGCAGGAAGATCGCCAGGCGTTCCGGCACCTGCTCGCGTCGGCGGGGTCCTCAACTGCCACCGCAGCAGACCCTCCCCACATGACCCTCATGAAGATGGGGTCGCACGATGAACCAGAAACCTTCATTGCTCTCTTCAAGCCAGTGGCCGAAGCATGGGGGTAGCTGGTTGAGCACCGCATGGCACGCCTACTTCCATTACTGAGTGGCGAGGTGCCACTCGCCGCACAGCAGCTCTCCACCGACAGCCGGCTCGTATACGCAGACCTGAAGCAAGCCATCCTACAGCGTGTCAGCCGCTCCCTGGAACAACATCATCAGCGCTTTCGGATGCTGACATTGGAGGAGGTCGGCCGGCTATTTGCATTTGGCCAACAGCTCTGGGACACCTGCCGGCAATGGCTGAGGGAGGACGACCACAATGCCATGGGGCTCATCGATCTGGTGACACTGGAGCAGTTCATTGCGCGTCTTCCAGAAGGAACGGTGGAGTGGGTCCAGTGTCATCACCTGGTATCGCTGGATCAAGCCATTGAGTTGGCAGAGGATCATCTGGCGGTGGTTCCAGTGGCGGGCAGACATGTTGCCTCTTTTTCTTTCTCCTTCCCCTCCTCCCTCCTCTTCCCGGCCCCGCCCCATTCCTCCACTGCGGAGACAGGAGCTGCCCCCCCCAGCTGGCTCGCCGCACCCACAGTGTCCTCCCGTCTTCCCCTTCCGTGTCTGTGTCATCTCCCCCCTAGTTGAGTGACACCCATAACGCCGGTGTAGAGATGAAGTCTGGGCTGGTATGCTGGCACTGCGGGGAGCTCCAGGGTCAGTGTCCCACGATGGAGGTGGGAGCTTTGGTCCGGATCCCCGACACGCCAGAGACCGCCCCCGATCGGGCCGGAGCATATCCTATACCGGTAAGTGTCCAAGGGGATACGTATCGCGCATTGGTGGATTCCGGCTGTAATCAGACCTCAATACACCAAAGCCTGGTGCAAGGTGAGGCATTGGGGAGAGCACAAGTGGTGAAAGTTTTGTGTGTGCACGGGGATGTTCACAATTATCCCTTAGTGTCCATCCACATTCTATTTCAGGGGCAAAAATATAGTTTAAAGGCAGTGGTTAATCCATGTCTTACCCACCCGCTGATTTTAGGGACTGATTGGCCGGGGTTCAGAGGATTAATGGAGCATATAGTAGGGGGTGGGTCCTCCAATAATGTGTCATGGGGAGATCCCGGTGTGGTATTGACTGTGGAAGCTGTCACAGAGCCATCTACGTCAGCACCACGTCAGGACGATGCGAGGAGTGAGGAGCAGCTCGCCCCTCCTCCCTCTCTCGGGGATTCCTGCGAAGATTTCCTGTTAGAGCAGTCGTGAGACAAAACTCTGCGTCATGCATTTGACCAAGTGAGAGTAATCGATGGTCAAACTCTCCAACCAAATGCGGCACCTGTCTTCCTGTATTTTGCTATTATTAAGGATAGGTTGTATCAAGTGATGTAGAACACTCAAACCAGTGAACAGTTAACACAATTGTTAATCCCTAAGAGCCGTAGGGAACTCGTGTTCCATGCCGCTCACTTTAATCCCATGGCCGGACACTTGGGCCAAGATAAAACACTAGCCCGAATAATGGCCTGGTTCTATTGGCCAGGGATTCGCGGGGACGTTCGTCAGTGGTGTGCTGTGAATGCCAATTAATAAATCCCACGGCCACTCCAAAAGCGCCTTTATGCCCGCTCCCTCTGATCGAGACCCCCTTCGAGAGAATTGGTATGGATCTTGTCAGGCCATTAGATTGGTCAGCACAAGGATATCGCTTTATTTTAGTTCTGGTGGACTATGCAACGAGATATCCAGAAGCGGTGCCTCTCCATAATATCTCTGCACGCAGTATTGCGGAAGCACTCTTCCGTATTATCTCCCGGGTCGAGATTCCGAAAAAAATCCTAACAGACCAAGGCACTTCTTTTAGGTCATGTACAATGCGCAAACTGCATGAGTTGCTGGGGATTAAACCTATCCACACCAGCGTCTATCACCCACAAACAGATGGTTTAGTAGAGCGCTTTAATCAGACACTGAAAATTTTAATTCAGAAATTTGTAAGTGAAGATGCACATAATTGGGATAAATGGCTCGAGCCCCTGTTATTCGCAGTATGAGAGGTCCTGCAAGCCTCCACAGGATTTTCCCCATTTTAATTATTATATGGACAAAAGCCGCGTGGCATTTTAGACGTGCTGTAGGAAAATTGGGGGGAGGGACCTTCAACTAGTAAGAATGAATTTCGATACATTCTCAATTTGCGCGCAAAGCTCCACACCTTCACACACTTAACCCAGGAGAATTTGCGGCAGGCAGAAGAACATCAAGCCTGGGTGTATGACAGGGGCACACGCCTTAGGGAGTTCACTCCGGGAGACAAAGTATTCGTGTTATTGCCCACGTTGAGCTCCATATTAGTTGCCAAGTGGCAAGGGCCTTTCGAGGTCACATGGTGAAACGGGGACGTCGACTATGAGGTGAGGCGAACGGATTGGGGTAGGGCACTGCAAATATACCACCTCAACCTATGAAAACGTTGGAACAAGGGGGTTCCTGTATCATTGGCGTCGGTAGTTCCGGAGAGGGCGGAGCTGGGGCCGGAGGTAAAAACGACAAATGCAACAACTCAAACCGCTCCAGTCCTTTGTGGAGACCACCTCTCACTGGCCCAGCTCACAGAGGTTGCTAAGTTGCAAGAGGAATTTTCCGATGTGTTCTCGCCCCTTCCCGGACACACCCACCTCATAGAACACCACATTGAAACGTCCCCAGGAGTGGTGGTGCATAGCTGCCCTTACTGCTTACCCGAACACAAAAAAAAGGTGGTTTGGGATGAACTCAAGGCCATGCTCGACATGGGCATAATCAAGGAGTCACACAGTGACTGGAGCAGCCCGGTGGTCCTGGTACCCAAGACCAATGGGTCGGCCCGGTTTTGTGTGGACTACAGGAAAGTCAACGCAGTGTCTAAATTCGACGCATACCCAATGCCTCGCATTGATGAGTTGCTCTTCTCATGGAGAAGATCCTATGTCCCCACGCCGCCTATGCGGCAGCGTACCTCGATGACATTATCATGTATAGCAATGATTGGCTGTGGCACCTTGAACAACTTAGGACCGTCCTAGAGTTGTTAAGGCGTGTGGGTCTCACAGCTAACCCGTAAAAGTGTGCAATTGGGTAGGTGGAAGTATGGTATCTGGGTTTCCACTCGGGTCATGGAAGCCCAGACCTAACCCTAACCCTAGTCTGCTGCAGGCCGGATGGCTCCCCGGCCTGAGTTGGGCGGTGGGGGTGTGTGGGAGCGGGGGAGTGGTCAAGCATTGGTTTGTGAATGGAGGGTGGGGTCAGAGAAGATGAGTGGCAAAGTCAATGCACCTGTTGCCAATTAATGTTGTGTGTGTTTTTGCAGTGACAGCGGAGGGTACAAAAGGAGGGAGAGAGCGAAGAGAAGAGAGCTCTCCCAACCAGAACAAATGTGTGTGCGTGTGAATGAATGAAGCTGAAAAGCGACAATCTCGAAAATAAAGTATGTGTGAACATCATCTCCCGCCTGCCGTGCTCCAATACTCCACCCACATCAGGGCTTACTACAATACTCATAATTGTTTATATCTGAATTACTGAATATGTACAACTGCGTTATATCCGACTCGCAAAACACGGTCACTATCTTTGGTCTGGGTTCAGCCCCAGTGCATTCTGGGTAAGTCATATATTGATTGACCTCCTGTTAAGCAAGCAATCAGTTTATTACAGAATGTTGATATTATGGTGAAGCGCTGATGATGCTGCACTAGCCTGAGCTCCTGCTGCGTGGCCGTGGTGTCCAGTGTGTCCTCCAGCTCAGATTTCAGAGCCTCCAGTTCCTCCCCTAGGTCTCTCTTGGTTTTCTCTGCTTTGTTTCGGGCCACTCGTTCTGAGTCCAGGTCCTCCTGCAGGTCGGAGATGATGCCCTCCAGCTCGCGGATCTTCTTCAATGCATTGTTCTTCTGTGCTGTCTCATCCTCCAGCCTGCAGACACACACAATGATTTTAGAACTTGAAACTTCTTCTCCTCACATCAGTTTCTCTAATCACCATAAAAATCATATTAATACTACAATAACACAATACTTGGACTCACTTAGAGCCGAGACTAAAAGCGTGTGAGTTGTGTATGTATTATCATACTGCTCTGAATACTGCAATCTAGGGAGTAGGGAACAGGGAGTAGGGTGTGGGTGTGTTACCGTGCTAATGCAGCCTGTAGCTCCTCCTCCTTCTTAGCAAGTTGAGCCTTTAGCTCAGCGATCTGTGCTTGCAGGTCTGCAATCTGTTCCTGCAAGTCGTTTGACTCTGACTCCAGCTTCCTCTTGAGCTTGTCAAGCTCCTGGCGTGTCTTTTCTTCTTTCTTCAAACGCACTGCAGGGCAACAATGAACACCACAAATTAACATTAGCATTATTATTTATTATTCGTAGTAATATTAATAATTCTGCATACCTTCCAATTCTGAGATCATGGACTCATGCTTGTTCTTGAGCTTGGTCAGGTTTTTAGATTTCTCCTCTTCTTCAGCCAGATTAGTACTAAAATCAGCAACACGCTCCTCTAACAGCTTCCTCTCCTACACATACACATGCACGTGTGCGTGCGCGCACACACACACACACACACACACACACACACACACACACACACACACACACACAAAAGTAAGTGAAAATGTCCAGATATACAGCCATACAGATGGTGGCCAAGGGGGCTCAATCCAGGCAGAGGATTTATAAGACAACTATAAACATTGCACCTTCAGCAGTTTGTTGTTCTGGTCCTCCATCACCAGCAGGTCGTCCTCCAGTTTCTTGATCTTTCCCTCACAGGTGACCTTCTCCAGCTGCAGCTTCTGTCGTGCATCCTCCTCCTCCTCTAGGTGTTCCTCCAGTTCCTGAATATACCATCATCATCATCACCATCACCCATATAGACAAACACACACTCCTCATGCTCATCATCACTGACGCCAACACACCCAAACATTACCATCAGCTCTTACACAGAACACACACAAACTTCTGACCATGAGACAAATGTATACTCTGACACCTGCAGTAATCAGGTTCTGCTCTGGCGTTATCCTTGTTGAGGAGAAGAGAAGCTTGTTATGACAGAACACATCTGGCTAAACCAGCTGTAGTTAATGGAAGAACTACTTCTCTATCAGAGTGAAATGGAACATGGAGGACAGCCCCATGTGGTGTGATGAGTTTTCTCTGCCCATCATCGCATCACTGTATCAGTGTAACACACCTGGATCTGCTGGTGCATCTTCTTCTTGTCGACCTGCAGGGTGGCGCTCCGCTCCTCCTCCTCCTCCAGCCGTGCCTCCATTTCATGAAGGATATCCTCCAGCTCCTGCTTCTTAGCAGCTAAACGCACTCGCATCTCCTCTGCCTCAGCATAAAGCTCAGTCTCAGCCTGGAGCTGCTCCTGCAGCGCGTTCCTCTCCTCCACCAGCTATGTAAAATATCAATAATATAAAGAATATACACAGTACAGCATTGTGAGTACATCATCAGTACTTAACATGGTTGCTCTGTGTTAAAACTGTATCCATCCTGAACACGGCAGGTGTCTCTAAATATCTAACCTAAACATCTGGCTGCGTTCTGCTCCTCACCTGTGTGTGTTTCAGTGTAATGTCTTTCAGCTCTGTCTCAAACTTCTGTGCCGAATCTTTGGCTTTCTGAAGCTCCTCCTCTTTCACACTAAGCTCCTCCTCCTGCCGTGTTACCTGGAGTAGAGGCTTCACCTGTAACAGGTAAACCCACAAACACTTAGCTCAGGCAAATACACACACACACAGCTTATCCTACAGTAGGTAAACTGACTTCTACATTAAAGTTAATTTTGTCAGTTTAATTAAACACACGTTTAGACAGTCTTACATGTCTTAAACATTCCAGTGTGGAGTTTGGCTTGAAATGTGTAAATATTATGAAAATTCAAATAATATTTGAACAGTGAAATTGGTTCGGGTCTAACAAACACACTCTGGTGTCTGACCTTAGTGAACAGTCTCCACCATTGCCAGTTCCTGAGCTTCAGATAAGCAGCACAGTTCCTCTGGATCACTCGCATCGCCGTGAGCTGCTGCTGACGCTTAGCAAATGCCCTACACACACACACACACACACACACACACACACACACACACAGAGAGTCAGTCTAAGTCATACCTGTTATAAACACTCTGACCATGTGTGCTGTGTAGGTGTGGTCCTCACTTTCTGGCGAGGAAGCCACGGGCCTGGGCCTGGAAGGCAATAATAATGACGGTGATCTTGAGGTCACGCTCCTCCTCTAGCTGAGCCAGAACTCCGGTCCTGAAAAAGATCTTACTCTGACCAATACGGTACAGATTAGGGTCCAGGTCCAGGTGCTTAATCTACAACAGGAAAAAGGGTGGGATTAAAGTAGGACAATAAACACTGCTGTTAATTTGTTATATAAACACACTCTACAACTTATTGTAAATAATCTGCTGGTATTGTACAGTTACTGATGTTCACGCAGTTATATTTACTTTATATTTTATACTTCTATAGTTATAATTTTTACTGAATGTGTTTATTTTGACTATACACTTGACTATTTCTTACTTTTTCTATGTACAGTGGTGCTTGAAAGTTTGTGAACCTTTTTAGAATTTTCTATATTTCTGCATAAATATGACCTAAAACATCATCAGATTTTCACACAAGTCCTAAAAGTA
>JAPFFA010000023.1:125335-138437 GCA_026153275.1 Sciades herzbergii
GTTAACTTTTACAGGACAAGGTTTTGCATTCCCCCCCCCCCCCCCATGCTACTAGAGGTACCCCCCCCCCATCTGCTCTCTGGACCTGCCTGATCAATCCTGATGCCCTACTTCTGGCTCAAGTTCCACCTTGCTTCTGCTGAGGAGATTGCTTAAGATGGTATTAATTGCAGTCAAAAGCCAAGTTGCCATGATAACTTGGCAACTGCAGTTGTCATGAACAGTTTTGCACTCGTTCTCAACGGTTTACTGGAGACTGCACGTTAAAGTTCCTGGGATTCTTTATATATTTAGCTTTGCAAGTCCTTTGAGTGCACTACACAATTTGAATTAAGTGAATAATGAAAAGGGATCAGGAGAGACAGCCATTAAAAAAAAAAAAAAGTCTGAAGTTTACATCTTGGAGTTGCAGTTGGTAACTTCATCATGCAGCTCATCCCTCTCCTGCTGAACCTGTTTCTTATTGCGATCAGCTGCAGACAGGTCCTAGAAAGAACAAGAACCACCATCAGGGCTGCTTCCCAAACCACAGAGTGAGGCAGGCAAACTGTTGAAGCAGGGGAAGGGAGAGAGGGAGGGAAGAAAAAAAAAAAAAAACCCCTCTGCACCTCACATAACTGCATGTTTTCAGCCTCCAGACTCTTCAGCTTGCGTTCATTCTCTTTGGCACTGTTCAGTGCTGTCTCTCTTGCTGCTCTGAGGTCATCCATATCCCGCAGCTGATCCTTTAACTGAGCCTAAAAGGCATACAGGAGACAAGACATGAGTAACTTAGGAACAGCACTGCACTAGCCCTTTGGTGAGGAGTGTCGGAGACCTGTAGTTTCTTCAGTTGTCTCAGTGCTTCATCCCGAGCTTTAACAGCCTGGTCAATTTGAGCCTCCAGGTCACCCAAGTCAAGCTCCAGCTTCTTCTTTGCTGATATGGCCATAGATCTCTGCTTCTTCTCATCCTCCAATTCCAGCTCCATCTCCCGCACCTAAACACATGTACCGAGATCACAAGCAGTACACATCAAGCCTCCATGAAAGATGTGATCATGTGATTAGTGGGAACAGGTAAATGGCATCCCATTACCCCTCACCTGTTTCATCAGCTGCTTCCTCTTCTCCTCTCCAAGCTCATCTCGTCCCTGGAGGTCCCGCTCAAACTGTGCCTTCATGGCCTGCAGGTTCACCTCCAAGCGCAGTTTAGCATCTTCAGTCAGCTGCAGTTCATCTTCCAACTCCTCCACCTGCAGCTTCATCTCCTCCAACTGCTGTTCCATTGCGCGCTTCGCACGCTCCAGCTCATGGACCTACACAGTATTGTTTATTACACTCCACTTTCATGTTCATTACTATTGCAGGAAATGCACTTTATTAAAAAAAAAAAAAACCCACCCCTGCTACCATCTTTGATTAGGATACTACAGTAAAAACCTCAGACAATAATGCAAGTAATTCAGATGTCCAAGATACCCCTACATGGCCACGGGCACACCCACCAGTGGGGCAAGGCTTTTAGTTACCAATTTAGACACCAAAATCCAAACAGGAAGGAAGCCACCAACTCTTGACCTTGCCCCCATTTGGATAAATTCAAGACTAGTGAATTCATCTGCTGGTTAAAATGACAACTACATAAACACAAGACAACTAAATAAAACACTACAAAAAAAAAAGTTCAGCCACTCAAGAATCTCAGCTGGTTGAACAACCCACAAGTGTCCATCACACCATGGAGGCATAAGAACCGATAAAGAAAGGCAAAAAAGTTGTACATACACTCTTGCCAACGTCATCTTTAGAGGACACAAGAGCCTCCATCTCAGTTTTGAGGATTTTATTGACACGTTCCAGTTCATTGCGCTGCTCCTGTAGAGCCTCCAGTTCCCGAGCCAGAGTCAGAGCCTTGGTCTCCTTTTCACGAGCCTCCGCTTCTGCTCGGTCTCGCTCCTCACCGTAACGAGACGAAATACTCTTCTCCTCAGCCAGCATCTAAAACGCACCAGAAACAGGTTTAAGTATCTGAGCCACACTTGGTCCTTCAGTGGATCAACAACCCCATGACAGTCATTCAAGCAAAGAGGTTTTGTACCTGATCAAATTTTTTCTGCTTCCTCTCAAGCTCCTGGACGATCTGCCGCAGATGATCCTGACCCACCAGCATGTCGTCAAGTTCACGCTGCAGTCGCACCTTTGTCTTCTCCAGCTTGTCATAAGCAGATGACTTCTCTTCCAGACACTGGTTCAGGTTCTCCATCTCTCTCTGTAGCTTCCGCCTCCCTTCTTCTGAAATCTCCAGATTTGCTGATTCCTGTTCCACTTTCTTCCTCATCTCAGATAGCTTTTTATTGGGGAGGGGAAGCAAAAATGAACATGGTCAAAGGTCAGGAGGTGGATTAAAATGTGGGGCACAGGGTTTTTAAAAAAAAAGTCAGGCTGTAGGTTAAAGGGAAAAGTGCAATTATAGTGAGAACTGAGGCTGTGGAAGTTCAGAGAGGGACAGGAAGAGACTTAAACTGGTCAGAAGGGCTGGCTCAGTCGTGGGCTGCCCTCCATCGAGGTGGCAGGTGAGAGGAGCATGTTAGCCAAGCTGACCGTCATGGATAACCCCTCTCACCCCCTACATGAGGCTGTGGGGGCTTCAAGCAGCTTTTTTTTTTTTTTTTTTAGTAGACTGCTACACCCATGGTGTAAGGAAATGCTGCAGGTCATTCATACTTGCTGCCGTCAGACTGTATAACACCCACAACTTGTAATGTAGCACCAATAACCTGTGTCATTAGACTTGCACTACCTCTGCCATCTCTCACTGATGCAATTATGTGCAATATAGGCCTTAAACTATTTTATGCATATATAAACACCTGTGATGTGCAGTTTTCTGAGCCTCTCAATAAGGCAATTTTTCTATACTTTTTCATGGTAGATAATGCAAATAGCCCTCTAATCTTTTGTTTGTCTAATTTTTATTTCAGTTATCTGTATAACACGTGAATTTCCCCAATGTGGGATGAATAAAGCAAATCTAATCTAACTGAAAGGTTACCTGTGTCTGAGTGGACTGAAGTTGTTTCTCTACACTCCTCTTTCCCTCCTCTTCCTCCTCCAGAAGCTCCCCAAGTCGGTTCTGTTCATCCTCGAGGTGACGCAACCGTGTGCCCAGAGCCAGTTTCTGACGAGTCTCCTCCTGGAGCAAATCCTGAACACAGTTTGATAGTTTATTTTCTGATACCAGGATGATGAAATCCTGAACCAAGTCACTGCTAATCTCAAATATACAGGACTTCTTCAGCTTCATTTTAAAGCTCATGTGATTTATAAGCATTAACCTTTCAGACTTAACCATTCCAGAGCATTACTCGTGTTGCGCATTACCTGGGTATCCTGAAGCTGAGACTCCACAGATGAGCAGTCTTTAGCGGCTTTGATGGATTTACTCTCCACTTCAGATAGAGTGGCATTCAGACTCTCCAACTCCAACTGAACAGAGAAGTTACTCAATGTGAGCTACACACCATCAGGTTTATTATAGTAAAATGTCTGTCAGGTTAATGACCTGCATTTTGCTCATTTTGTCCACCATTTCCTTCTTCTGTCTCTCACTCTCACTGTACTTCAGTTGGAGTTCCTGCACCTGAGCTTCAGCTTTTTTCCTCCGATGTTCAGAATCATTTTTACTCTGAGTGACTGACTGGAGCTCAATCTGCAGCTCACTGTGCTCACTCTCTAGAGCATGTTTAGCCTTCTCCACTGATGCCTTATTCTGGAGGACAGACAGATGGAAGAAAAACAAAGGTGGATAAAGAAAAATCAGTTTATCCCCCGTTCTATTTCCTTCATGTGTGGGTCATGTTTTACCTTCTTGGCCTGTTCCAGTTGCTCATTAAGCTCTTCAAAAGCCTGGGTGTGTTTTTGCCTCATTTCAGTGAGGAGCTGTTCATGACTCTGAGCTTCATCCTCCAGAGTTCTCTTTAACTGAGCCACCTCAGATTCCCGTTTAGCTCTGTGTGAACACACGGCACTCATTTCTCATCCTACATAGGATTCATTTCAACTCTACAACTGCAGACACTTACAGTTCTGGCCTTTAAACATGAAAATTTTAGTGACCAGCATCAGTACCTGAGCTCCTGCTGAGCTGCAGTTGAGTCCAGTGTGTCCTCCAGTTCACTCTTTAGTGCCTCCAGTTCCTCGCTCAGATCCCTCCTTTGTTTTTCACTTTTATTTCTTGCTGCTCTCTCCAGGTCCAGATCCTCCTGAAGTTCTGTAACCTGAGCCTCCAGTTCCCTCACCTTCTTCTGTGCAGCATTTTTCAGGGATGTTTCCTGCTCTATCCTGTAGGGGGCAACAGGACACCAGGAGGAGACTGCTTAGCTAACTAGCAGAGTAGAAAATGAACCTACATCAGGACAGTTCCTGTAACGAGCCTAGAAATTAAATACGAAGCACAAATCTGCAGTTAAACCAGCCATGACTGAAACCAGCCAATCAGGAGTCACTGCTCCACCTGGCCAGTGCAGCCTGTAGCTCCTCCTCCTTTTTAGCAAGCTGTGCCCGAAGTTCAGCAATCTGAGCCTGAAGATCAGCAATGTTATCACCGAGTTCAGTGGAGTCACTTTCCAACTTCCTTCGGCTCTTCTCCAGTTCCTGTCGAGTCTTCTCTTCCTTCTTCAGACGCTCTGTACACAGACACGATAAGTCACACTACTCCATCTATCATTTCTCTCAGTGAAGTGAACAGCAAGTCATTTACCCTCCAGATCTGCAAGCATGGCTTCATGTTTGTTTTTAAGTTTCTGCAAACTTTTTGATTTCTCTTCCTCCTCAGCCAGGTTAGAGCTGAATTCAGAGATCCTATCCTCCAGCTGCTTCTTCTCCTACACACACACACACACACACACACACACACACACACCTCAACAACCATTACCTTAAACACACCCAAAACTGGACTGCTTTGTTGTGGTTAGGACCTTGCCGAGTTTGGTATTCTGGTCATCCAGCACCATGATGTCTTCTTCTAGCTTTTTCAGTTTGGCATCTGTGGTCACCTTCTCCAGCTGCAGTTTCTGTCTTGCTGCTTCCTCCTCATCCAGCTGCTGCTCCAAATCCTGACACCACACCCCAGATTCAGTTTGTCATTAGATCCATCACTCACACACACCCCCTCAGGAATCCTGAGGAAATGTCACCTAGCCAACACCCCCCCAGTCTCCAAGCCCTGATCTCCAGCTCACCGTGATATTCTGCTGCATTTTCTTCTTTTCGGTCTGTAGGTGAGCAACCTGCTCCTCCTCATCCTCCACACGATTCTCCAGGTCATGTAGGATCTCCTCTAGCTCCTGCTGCCGAGCTGCCAGTCTAGCTCTCATCTCCTCTGCCTCAGCACACAGCTCTGTCTCTGCCTGCAGCTGCTCTTGTAGAGCCTGCTTCTCTGCATTCAGCTGAGACACCGATGGAACAAGTCAGATTTAAGTTCACCCAACACAGCCAGCTAAGTTTTAAGAAAGTGTAGTTTTTACCTGCTGCTGTTTGAGCTCATAGTCTTGTAACTGCTTTTCAAACTGCTGCTGTTTCTCCTTCACCTTCTCCAGCTCCTCCTCCTTTGCCTGCATTTCCTCCTCCTGACGAGTCACCTGGAGCAGAGGCTTCACCTGTGGGGACAGGTTGGGGTCTTACTGTGGAGGTTCAGGGCTTTAACATTACAGCCAGTCCATTAAAACAGAGCTCTGGTATCCCAGGGACCTTCTGCTCACAACTACAGGTGTGTGGAAGAGACACTGACCTTAGTGAAGAGTCTCCACCATTGCCAGTTCCTGAGCTTCAGATAAGCAGCACAGTTCCTCTGGATCACTCGCATTGCTGTGAGCTGCTGCTGACGCTTAGCAAATGCCCTACACAGTAAAACTCTATAGTACTGCAACAATAATGAGCCAAAATCTCCTTACAGTAAAAAAAAAAAAAAAGAAATAAAAAACATGCATAAACTCTGGTCTTACTTGCGGGCGACATAGCCACGACACCAGGCCTGGAACTTGAGGATGACGTCGGTGATCTTGAGGTCACGTTCCTCCTCCAGGTGAGCCAGAACTCCAGCACGGAAAAACACTTTACTTTGTCCAATCCGGTACAGATTAGAGTCCAACTCCAGAGCTTTAATCTGAGGAAAGGAGCAAACAAAATTATGGGAGAAATCCACTCCAACCTGAACATAGGGTTCACATCCACGCTGTCCAAAACACTGGAACACCATTTTTAATTAACCTACCATTAACACACAGGCCTGTTTGCCATCCATGAAACCTTTAGGGATTGCATTTGGAGTGAGCAGCTCATATCTGGAAGAAAACACAAGGAATAGGGTCTGAACAAGTCAAGATAGACAGCACTTAATGTCACAACATGGTGTTTAAGAATGAGGCAGTGCGTGTACATACCTCTGTCTGAACTCCTGGAAGACGATGCGGTTGGGGAAGCCCTGTCTGCAGATCCTGATTCCCTCCAACACACCATTACACTTCAACTGATCCAGGACCAGGTGAGCATCCAGTTTACCCGCCTGGGCAAGACAAGTTTAGATTCATTTTAAATACTGAAGCTTCTTCTCAGGGCTTTGGATTGACTGCAGAGCGGCATGTTAGTAGAGCAGTTTAGTGGTCTGGCTCATACCTTTTTCTCATGGTTGGGGATGATGCAGCGGACAAAGTTGGGATTGGTGTTCCTCAGAGTGGTCATCAGATTAGCGAGCTGCTCTTTGTAAAGCTGGCCAACAGTTCTAAACATTCCTTTACGGGTTTTAAATGCCCCATGTACAGATTCTGACATTCCTGCAACTTTATCCAGTCCCACAATTCTGTCCACTGGATGGAAGAGAAGGAAACCGTGTACACTTCATAACAAGGTCTGAGCTTCACTCAAAATGGACAAGTGGCAGGGATATGAAATGTTACAAAAACAGTGAGCTGGAAGTTAAATCTTACCATCCCTCCAGAGCTCAGATACAAATTTGTCTGATGAATGATTGAGCAACATGGTTACATTATCATTCAGAGGGTCCATGTTCTTCATCAACCACTCAACTGCTTTATAATCCACCTGGGGGAAGGCAGCAGCACAAGATGAACCATCAAACCCATCACACTACCAATTCATAAGGGATCAGTTAACTAACCTGCCAAAACACCCCTATTCACCCACCCATTCAGTCCCTCCAACCCCACCATCTAACTTTCTTCCAACCCCTCCATCACCTTGCCAGCGTAGTGGATAACACAGAAGTCAGCATCATCTTTGAGCATCTTTGGTTTCTGGAATTTGGGATGGTTTCCCTGCTCCTGCACCAGCTTTTCCACAAATGTCTTATCTGTGGCTTTGGGGAACCAGCACTCCTCATCCAGCAGCGCCAGAATGCCTGGAGGACCAGCCTGAAGGTTTTTTTTTTTTTTTAAAATAAATAAAATTAATATCTTTAGGCATTACAAACTTCAGGGATTTGACAGGATACTCATGAGTTCAGGTTTTCCATAAGTCACTCTTCCTGTACTCACAGGCCTCTCAATGAGGTCAATGCAGGGCTGCAGGTCCAGACCGAAGTCGATGAAGCTCCACTCAATGCCCTCGCGCTGATACTCCTCCTGCTCCAGGATGAACATTGTGTGGTTGAAGAGCTGCTGCAGCTTCTCGTTAGTGTAATTAATACACAGCTGCTCAAATGAGTTCAACTGCAAGAGAACCACAACCCTACATCAGAATCTGTTAATGTTAAGTCAGCACAAAGGACAATGTTAGCATTTTATTTTGTCCTGTATGAAAATGAAGTCAACATGCTGAACACTTACCTCAAAGATCTCAAAGCCAGCAATGTCCAAGATACCAATGAAGGAGGCTCCCTGGCGTTTGGTTTTGTCCAGAGCTTTATTAATCCGAGCCACTAGCCAGCGGAACAGCCTTTCATATGTGGCTTTGGCTAGAGCTTCAACTGCAAACTCTGCCTGTTCCTGTGTCTGTGCTTTCTGCACGTAATCACGGCCCACTTTGATCCGTGGAGAGAGGATGGCACGCACAAAGTCTGTCACATTCATGCCCAGCAGGTGGCACACTTTCTGTGCAGCTGAGAGAGCGTGCCCAACACAGGATATAGGATCAGAGATTAGACTCCTGCTGAAACTACATGTTAACTGTAGCATCTGGGTGAAGTGTGTTACCTGTGTCATCTGGCATGGAGGCCTGATCAGAGTTACGCTCCTTCTTAAACATGATGTTTCCCAAATGAAGGACTGCAGATACCACCTTCAGCAAGCCTGAGAAAAGCCCATCACAGTGCATTTTAAAGAGAACAGTTGGATATTATGATGGAGTCATCTTTATCCATCTCTGTCTTGCCCCCATAAAGCTCAAAGCTTCAGATCTCCATTATCTTAGACATATGGGGTGAGTGACACACCTGTCTGCTCCTCCTCAGGGATGCTCATGATCCTGAAGGCATCCATGGTCTCACTGTAAAGGTCTTTGTCCTGCTGTCCTGGAATCGTCACCTTACCATTGGACAGGAAGCGATATTTTCCATAATCCTCCAGACACAACTCCGCTTGGAAAACAAAAAAGCTCAGATTTAAGCTCCACCTTTGGAGAAACTGGGACTGAAGTACACAGCTGGCTAAGAGGACAGATTAAAGGGTCTGAGCTAAAAGCACAGAAGATTAAACCAGAGTGTAAAATGGCATGTGTTCAACCTAGCACATGCAGTCTAATGGGTGGTCCAATCTAGGGTGCCTTAAACTAGATAGAATTCGATGCCAATGCGTTGATGGGGATGCCTCTGCCTGGTAGACTACACGCCTTAAGTCGTGACTTGGGGATGGGCATTTGACCTCAGTAATCTTGACCTGGCGAAATTACTTGTATTAGCCTTGGAGATATTGTGTTCACAAGATTTCCAGACAGACATTTGACCTCACAGTGACCTTGACCTTAGACCCTTTTGATCTCAAAATCTAATCAGTTCATGTTTGTCCCAAAGCGCACAAATGGTGAAAGTCTGGCAAAATTCCTTTCATCAGCCTTGAGATCACCTTCACAAGGTTTCAGGACAAATGCAGACAGACATTTGACCTCTGTGACCTTGACCTTTTGATCTGAAAATCTAATCAGTTTATCTTTGTCCCCAAATGCACAAATGGTGAAAGTTTGGTGAAATTCCTTTCATTAGCCTTGGAGATATCGTGTTCACAAGGCTTTGGGACGGACGCATGCACAGACAACCTGAAAACAATACCTCCTGCACCTTACGGTGGCAGAAGCATTTAAAAAAAATAATAAATTTAAAAAAAAAAAAAAAAAAAACGTGCTTGACCCGAGAAAAGGATAAGGTGTGAAGAGGGTCCAAGTTTAGCTGCACAGAGATGAAAAAGGGACTGATCCAAGCTACCAAATACAGTCTGATCTAAGGCAGGAAAATCAAGGGTCAAATTAAGACTACAAAAGCAGTCCAGTCTGTATGCCAGACTCCAGGTCCAATCTAGGGTGGACAAGTGATCCTCAAAGAGCCAAACTTGGGCATAAACAGCTCAATGTGGGTCTAATCATACTTTGCTACAGAGAAAATGGAGACTCACAGCACTGTTTGTCTCCAGCTCCTGACAGCAGGTAGTAGAAGATGTGGAAAGTGCGCTCTTCTTTAGCCTGTCTGATAGCACGAGACTTCTCCAACAGGTCTGATTCACTAGTCAAGGACCAAAAAAAAAAAATAAATAAAAAAAACCCCAAAAAACTTGCTGTTAATGCAAAATAAACCTAATTAGGATACAGGTCTCGATGTTTGCACCAACGATGTAGCCATTTACATCAAAGTTAATCCTGATGAACTTCCCCTGTGGAGGGAAACAAGCTGATTAGATAAGACTTCATTATTTAAAAAGATATCTATACACACAACACTTGAAATAGATGCAACCATAAGATGCCAACTGCTTCACTTTTGTTCATTCAATTATGCAGTTTTTGGAATTGATACACAATCAAAATCTGGACCAACTGAGAAAGTTGAGACTTACAAAGCGGGACGAATTGTCGTTTTTGACCGTCTTGGCATTACCAAATGCCTCCAGGATGGGGTTGGCCTGCAGCAGCTGGTTCTCCAGCTCCCCCTAGTGGACAAAGGGCACATGCTGATGAAAAAGCATCTAAAGGATGGAGGGATAAAATGGATGAGAAGAGTGAAAACTTACATGAGACAATCCACTGCTGGTCTGGAGAGGAAGGGGGGGAAAAAAAACCCCAGATGAGTACACCAGTATTTAACCTCACCCCACTGACTATTACACAACCTGATTAAACACCAAAGTAATCAAGATTCTCCTTTCAGTGGGTGTACTGTTTGAATAAAACCTCCATTTTAATTTCAGTGGGAAAAAAAAAAAAAAAGTCACTGAACCACAAGTCAGTCAGAACTGAAAACAGGAAGAAAAACTGAACAAGATTCACCGAGTCTTTTTTCGTTTTTGTGGACGATGCGACATACGCCAAATACTGTATCACTTTCTTTGTGTTTTCTGTTTTTCCAGCTCCAGATTCACCTCTGGGGGGAGACAGGACCAAAGTCAAGTGCAAGTTGTGTCACGATATTTCATAAGCCTTAAATCAGATCAGTGTCAAGATACAAACAGCTCCATCCAATACATCAATAACATCCAGTTATTTAAAGTTTCAGTTGCTGAGGTTTAAGAGGAAGTGACTTACGTGCACAGGATGGACTGATCCTCACGATCTGCAGGATGGAGAGATGACATTTTAGATTTTATTGCTAGGATTCATGTTTTCCTAAACCTGAGTCAGTATGAGGATACTTGACATTTTGTAAGTGTTGATCAAGACATCTAAAATGCTGTAAATAGTCATGGCAACAAGTTGATGCTGACTAGAAGCCCATGGGGTCACTAGCAGCTGTTTGTTTCTCAGTGGAAGTGTGCATCATGTGTTTTACCCTGCATCATGCTCCGGTATGCAGTGTCTGTAATGGCATAGATGTGTGGAGGCATCTCATGTCTCTTCTTTCCCTTGTACATGTCGACAATCTCCTCAGAGTAGATGGGCAGGTTTTTATACGGGTTAATGACCACACAGAACAGCCCTGAGTAGGTCTACACACAAACACACACCTTAATAGGTGCACATTACCTGAATGTCATGACTAAGAGAATAAAGGAATATTTACGTAGATGAGGCCGGAGTAGTATCTGTCTTTGAGGTTGTGGAGAACCGATGCCTCATTCAGGCAGGTCAGCTCAGCCATGTCCTCCACCTTGTTGAATTTGGGTGGGTTCATCTTCTGAATGTCATCTTTGTTCACTTTAATCTTTTTCCCGGAGTCGGTGAGCTCCACGATGCACTCGTCCCCCGTCTCCTCTTTAACCGAGCCTGACTCGAAGCCCAGTTTCTCAGACGGAACCCAGACAAGCTTTTTGGAGGCCCAGTCAGCCTGCACCAGGGGGTCGGTGATCGCACTGCGGTCTCCATACAGGAAGCGCTCTGCGTCAGACATTATGACTGGAAACATGGACAAAGTGACAAGGTCAGGGGTCAGTCTTATTCTCACACTGTTCCTGGAACACTAACCTACAAGCAAGCCATGGCCATGTCCTAAACCATGTGCTACTAAACATCTCAAAAACAGAAATGCCAAGTTCAAATAGGTTCTGATCAGCCATCAGGATATTGGGAGGAGTTATTTGAGAGTTGATACTGAAGCTCCAGTCCTGCTGAGGGAGTCCCACAGCCACGGTTTGTCATATTACACTAATCAGTTTCCCCACTCATGTTTATGACTCCAGTTAAATCCTGGTGGTGTTCCTCACTGTTTAACACCAATTCCTTTCACACTCAATCCTGAGCATTAGTCAAGGGTTAATCAAAGTTAAGGTCAATTTAAAAAAAAAAAACCCCACACAGCAGAACCACAGCCATGTCCCAAACCATACCAGCATGCACTATGAATTCAATATTAAATCAATCCACAAGAATATAGGACCTTTGGAGGAGCCTTAAAACACATGCTGTACCATGTAGAGATGAACATGTGACTCAGGACTCTGCTCCAAAGGCTTAAAGGACACCATTAGTCAGAGTCCACACATTCCCCATCACATCCCTAAACCCTTCCCCAACCACATCCAACCTCAAGGCTGCATCTTAGATACACCGACTTGGATCAGCATTTACTCTCAGGCAGAAAATTCCTGGGCAAGTCCAGACAGAAAGGGGAAAACCTAACTGTCCCCCCCCCAGTGGTTAAACATTCAAAGTAGTGTGTGTTGGATATTCAGCTACAGTAAATATGACTGTAGTGTCCCAGATACTAGAGTTTGACAGTTTTTTTTTTTTTAGACACTCCACTAACTCCTAAAGCTCTAAAAGATCATGTGGAAAGATCTGATTAGCCAACAGGATCATTAGAGATTAGCACTACACATCTGGACATGTGTGATGTACCAAATAACAGAACTTCAGCCTTCATTACACTCAGTGTAAAGCACAGTGCATGATGGGTGCGCTGCTAGAACAGTGTGAGAGTGACAGAGCAATAAGAGCAGGATGAACTGGCATACAAGAGCCATATTGACTAATCAGGGTGTAAAGGACAAACAGGAAGTTGCTTCATGGCATTTAAACCGCTGTGGTCTTACCCTTCACAGGAACAACCGTGTGGTAATGTGCACAACAGCATGTGAGCAAACTAACTTCCTGTAAATTCACCTTGTTACAGACACAGCACTCAGGATCAAAGCATTCAGTTAAAGGACAGGTCATCATGAAAAACACCAGCAATGCTAGTTTATTAGTTGTTCGGCTAAATCACTAGATCTTACCAACTAATCAGCTAGAGGAGCATGTGGAGAGAAGCGCCACTCCAGCAGGGTCCAGAAAGTTCTGAGTGAGCAGAACACCAGCAGCAGGGGGTTTGAGTGACAGATAAACAGCCCTGCTCAGACAGGAGAGAGAGAGAGAGACAGAGTCCCCTCTGAGGGAGCTGAAGCTCAGGGTGAGAGACAGAGTCCCCTCTGAGGGAGCTGAAGCTCAGGGTGAGAGACAGAGTCCCCTCTGAGGGAGCTGAAGCTCAG
>JAPFFA010000023.1:339099-350057 GCA_026153275.1 Sciades herzbergii
GACAGTAATGACGTAAATACCACCGTGACGGACTAGTGTCCCAAAGAGTTTTTACATTTTAACAATGAGCTCACTATATAGTCCTCTATACAGTAATTCCCTATATAGGGAGTAGTGAACGAGTGAGTGATTTCAGACACAGAGAGAGATTTTAAGAATCTGGTGAGTTAAACAGATGATTTATGGTGTATTAACACTGTAGTGTGATCATGATTTTTTTAAAAGATCTCTCTCATTTCTCTGCTGTCTCTGATTTAATGAATTAATTTAATCTGCTAAAGCTGAGCGTCTCTCTGCTGAACATTTCACACTTCAGTTCGTTTCTCACTCAGATGAATCTTCAGAGATTTGTGACGGTTAAAGGAAGGAACTGAAGACATGGTTTATTGTTTCCTGCCAAATACCACACCACAGAACCAAACTGTACACCACCCAGTACCTTACTATCGCTCTCTCCCCATCTCCCCCCCCCCTTAATTGTTTTACTGATGATAAATGTCCATCTTCAGGGTCTAATCACTGCACTTTGACCTTCATGTCCTTACTGATTCTGTCCCCAGCGTCTCCTTATACACACACTGACCCGTTTCTCTACCTCATTCCTTTTAAGGTCATTGTTTCCTCTTTTCACCAATTGCACTTGTTCTTTATGCTCCACTTTCGTTGTATCAGTAAAAGCTTCCTGTTTCTGTTGATACGTGACTGCTTCTCTACTGTATTCTGTAAATTCTCCCATTTTACACTTATTGTCTTCTATGTTTTCCATTTCCTGTCTCCTGTATTTTCCATTTCCTGTCCACTGTGATTTCCTGCCATTTTCCTTGAATGTTTCCACTCTTTTTTTTCTCTCTTCCTGTGCCCTTTGTTTTCCTCTTCCTTCCTCTCACTTTTCATTTCCTGTCTCTTTTATTTCATATTTCTTGTCCCCAATGTCTTTTTTTTTCAGTTCTCTAGGAACAGAACTGCACTGTGTTGCTAAATCTTTCATTTCTATGAATGTAGTGTGGGAGGGGGAAGAGGAGGACAGACAGACAGACACTTTCTTACTTATCTTCTCTTTCGCACTACAGGCCCAACCACACCCCCTGTTCCTCCTCAACTCTTAGTCACACCCCCAGATGGGCGTGTCCAGCCTGGTCAGGTGGTGGAGTTCGACTGTCAGACCCCACCCACCATTGCTCCTGTGGCATATGTCCTCCAGAAACAGCAGGAAGATGAAGACTTTCAAGTTGTGAGTTATTCCACTAATCCTCAGTTCAGGGTGGGGCCAGTGGGCGTGGCTGAAGGGGGCTTGTACAGCTGCTTCTACAGGCTGAACCGACCAGAGGGAATTCAGAACTCCACCCCCAGCGCACCTGTCTCTGTTAATGTAGGAGGTCCGTCACTTCAGTTTTTAACCACCATTTCTACTGTTATTCCCCTTCACTGTCCCTCTGATTTATTAAACAGGATTTATCTGTTAACCTGAACAAAAATCTGTCTCTCTGATGACATGTCTCTCTCTGGGGTGTCTCTTTATCTGACATATCTTTCTGACGTGTCTGTCTCTGTTGCATGTCTGTAACGCATCTCTCTCTGGTGTCTCTCCACAGCTGCGCTCCCAGCTCCACGGTTGTCTCAGAGGGGAGAGGGGGTGCTAGAGTGTACTGGGTCACCCTTCTACCCTGGTGCTCATTTCTCCCTGTTCCAGCAGGGTTCCTCATCACCGTTAGCAACACAACCCGCCCAAATCATTCAGCACAGCGTGCAGTTCACTGTATCAGGATGGCAGGGGGAAGGGGGCAGGTTCCAGTGTCAGTACAGTGTGCTGCTGGGTAACAACTGGGCACATTCTGAATTCAGCAGCCCCATCGTACTGCCTTGTACTACAGGTGTGTGAGCGTGCGTGCGTGCGTGTGTGTGTGTGTTGTTTTGATGGGATATATTTTATGTAAATGTGTTTCAGGGTCTCCTTCCTACAGTCCATCTTCTGAAGATAAACTTCCTCCACATACAGGTAACACATACACACACACACACACACACACACACACGCATTTATCAAACATGCAGTATTTCTGAAGTAACCTGGTCTCTCTCATGTGTTTCTCTCTTGTGGTGCTCTGCACATTGCTCATCTCCTTTTGGATTTGCTTGCTCTCTCTCGCTCTCTGACTCTCCCTCTCTCTGTCTCTCTCTCTCTGACTCATGCTCTCTTTCTCTCTGACTCACTCGCTCTCTGTCTGACTCGCTCTCTTTCTCTCTGACTTGCGTGCTCGCTCTCTCTCTCTCTCTCTGACTCTCTGTCTGATGTCTTTCTGCCCTCCCTCCACCTCGTCCCCTGTCTGTAGAACATCTCTGTGTCTCCCTGCTCTGGCCGTATTTGATGTGTACCTCTGAAATATCGTGTGCAGGTTCGTTGGACCTGGCGCTGGTGTGTGGCTCTGTCTCGGCTGCTTTGCTCTTCCTGATGGTGCTCGCCTTCCTGATCTTTGGGATACGCAAATACGGTGTGTGTTCAGAACTCATACTCACACAGTCCTGCAGGGGGCGATGTTATCTTCTCCTAACTCCACCCTTTGTCTCTAATTTTGCTGGTTTTAATTACAGCTAAAACAGCAGCTAAGAAAAGGAGACAACGGTAAGAAATCCCACAATGCACTGCAGTCGGCTCGAGTCTAAACGATGTACCCTCACAGATACACAGCACTATAGTGAACTAGTGAGTAGGGCGTAGGGTGCAGGGAGACATTTGGAACACACATTGTGACAGTAATTGTTTATTGGTCCACAGGGAACAGGAGCTGTTCTGGCAGCAGGTTCACTCCAGAGATCACATCGTCGGTGAGCGACTGTTACGTCTTTACATTTACATCACTTCCTGTTAATCTGCATTACAATCACTTGTGAGTTGGTTCCTCAGCAGGAATCATGTTTGGGTACGAGATACTGAGTCAGAGTCTGTTGTATGGAAGTCCAAATTATATTTGAGGAAAAAACAGAAGCATAAAACATACCCAAATATTTAAATGTCATTAAATCTATTTTTAAAAAATTATCTGAAATCAGATCTTTTATTTATATTTATAATGATCTACACTTGGAAATCCAGAACATTTCACACAATCCAACTGAGTTACCAAAGTTTGGAATGGGGGAGGGGCTCAGGTGAAGCTATGGGCGGAGTTATGGGTAGGGTCGTACTTTTTCTTATGACTTAATTCATATGAAATTTTAAAAAATTGAAACACTTTAAATTGGTTTGTATTAATTTATAGAAATGCACATATTTCATGAGATTAATTTCTTATTTTTTTGGTAGTTTATAGAAAATATTTAGTTATTTTCTATTTTTTAACGAGTGACGCAAAGGTGAGGAACAGACAAATTGTCCTTGTTTGACTGGATGTTTTAAATAAAGTTAATTAATAAAGGGAAAATACATGAGTTAAGTTAGAAGTCCAGCAAAAGAAAAAAAACACTTTTTTTTTTTCCTTGCTTTAAAAATATTTATTTGTACAAATCGATTCATCTGAGTGTGTTAATGAAGGAGGGTTCGTGATGTTAGACGTCTGACACTGTAAATTATGGGATGGTCTGCAGCGTGAAGTACAAGAGGAGATGATGATGATGATGGATGAAACTCTTGGTACAGCAGCCATATTCTGAATCTCAGGAGTTCATTAATGCTGCCTATGTAGGGAACTACCAGCAGATTGGAACCCGGTGTGTGGTGGTGTTGGTCCTCGTTTTGTGTATATTTTGTGATTTTTGTGTTTTTGATTCTCAGATCTGACACTGCAGAGAGTCAGCACAGGCTCCAAGGTAACCTTCAGCATCGTCCTAATCCAAACATCTGCACTTTTAAGGGTCTCTCCTTGTAGGAGCCATATTTAGGTTGCTGTATGACTTAGTATTTGTTGTTTCTATATGATTTAGTTTGGTAACCTGTAAAAGGAATTGTGTTAGAATTACGTTAGATACTAACCTGATTGTCTTACCTGTCATGTGGTATGTAGCCACTCCCCTTGACCTGCTGGTGTGACGCGTAACTGCAAGCTTTAATTAGTCCTCTGAATCGGGGGTAAGGGACATGACGAGGCGGAATAGTTTTCCGACCGCAATAAGCCGAATGCATTGGAATAATCTACTAAACTAACAGAGCTTTATTTTAGTTTCCCTTTTTGATCCTTTGTTCGCAACCGTAAAGTAAACCGGAATTGTCTTAATGGAATAAACCACCATCTCATTTCACTGGACTTTCTGTGAGTGCTTAACTGGATTGTGTGTCGGGAACCTCATGAACCTCACGTGGCAATATTTTGTTGCAAGGAATTGCTATTTCACTCCTTCAGTCTGCCCTTACTCTCTGTTAGAGCACAGCCCTGAAGCTCAACTCCCTCACATCCAGCAGAAACCTTCCATACTTTCTACACCCCGCTCTCTGCACCCTGCACCCAAGACATTTTTCTGTATTAATTCTTGTCCAAGTCCACATAAATCCTTTTCTGGCCCTTTAAGATCCATTAATGTTTAATAAATATCGTAATGAAGTGTAATGAGTGTAATTAACAGCTGTGTGTGAAATTTCCTGATTTGCAGGAGGATGGAGGTGTGTCAGTGTTGGAGCCCATCCACGACTGTCCATTCACCTCATTCTTCAACCCACCTGACCACTGACTGTCTCTCTCTGTCTGTCTGTCTGTCTGTCTGTTTCTTGGCCATAGTGCGGAGTAAAAGCTCCACACACACAGACAGGTACAGCACACCTGAGTGGGCGGAGCATGTAGAAGATGTGGCTGGGTTTTGGTTTGCATGCAGTTGCTTTGGGTTTCTTTCTGACACAAAGGCAAATCTCACACTCTCTCACACACGCGCACGCACACACACACGCACCTCAGTGTTCTCTCTTCCTCTCTCTTACATTTTTACTTTTTATTCTTTTTCATTTTCCTTTATTTGTCTACTTTCTCATTTCCTGATGGTTTTCTCTTCCTCCATATTCATCTTAATATTTTCATTTCTTCCACTCAATCATTTCTTTTTCTCCTTCATTCATGTCTCTCTCTCTCTCTGTAACATTTGCACAATTTTATTTTGCTACTTTGTATTTAAGGTGCTCATTATGTTTAAATGTATTCTGAAAATAAATTAATGCTTTTTAAATTATGTTTTATGGATGAACACACACACATACATACATACAGAATGCAGGAGGAAGTACAGACACACTCCTGCAGGAGATTTCAGTAATAAAAGCACATTATATCCTGTAGACTGTTCATATCCCCTCACCGCAGTGTATCAGTCATTCGGGTCTTTACTTCTCTCCTGCTGAGTCACCGTTTTATCACAGATACGCCGCAGATAAATGGTCAAATCTTTTTTTTTTTTTGGGGGGGGGTTTGAATGAAAAAAACTACATTTTAATATTGCCAAATAAAGTTATATATTGTATGTGTGTGTTTTAAGATGGTGCCCAAACTCTTTCTTTACCCTCTGCCATTAGTAGTCGGTGGAGCAAAGGGAGGGTTAATGTGTTCATTCAGGTGGTCACAGCCCTCAAACCCACCCTTTAGTCAACCCTTCATGGGCGGGTCCTTCATCCACTCAGCTGCAGTGCTTTATGAGAATGTAGAGAGATGTTTCTGAGGGCAATTTTAATGACATTAATGAGCAATAACATGGAACATTTAGCCAAGTGTCTTCAGGAGGTTTAGTTCATCTGGTTCAGGTCATCCTGTTTAATCAGGTTGAGTGATTCAGTTAATCTGGTTAAACTGATCCTCATTAGTTGATCATTGGCTTCAGGTGATTTCGTTTAGTTCATCAAGTTCTATGATAAAAACCACTGCTGGTAAATCTGTTCTTTACGCAGTTAAATTACCAACATGGTGTAAAAACAGGTGTTCCATCTGAACACTGACTTGACCAAAAAAAAGTCCTAAAATGTACAAATATAGTAAATGTCATTCATGTGTACAGTCATGAGTCACTTGTTGTGACTTTAAATAAAGATCTGAATGTGAGGATTAGGGCGGGGCAGGGCCGCATTCATTCTCTCAGATTCTACTTCAAAGCTCTGAGGGTGAAACTGTGTGCTCAGTGGGTGTGGCCTGAGCACTGATGGTGTAACAAGGCATTGAATGGGCGTGTCCTGAGCAGGAAAGATGTAACAAAGCACAGAGTGGGCGTGCCCTGAGTGGTCAGGGTGAAACGGAGTGCTGAGTGGGCGTGTCCTGATGTCTGTACAATGCTTAATGTGATGTTGAGGACTTGGTGGTTGCATGTTCATGTGATCTCTCAGGATTTGCCTGTGAAATATCCACAAGCAGGCAGGAACAAAGTCCTGCTTTTATTCTGCTTTTCTTTGTCACTGTTTCACTGAGTGACTCACCAAAGTGACATTACAGTCCCAGAGAACACGCTGTAAAATATTTATACAGCAGCAGATCAGGACCACAGACTGTGGTGGAGCAGGAGAACATGAAGTGGAGATCATCACGTCACTCATTACACAGGACTCAGTATCAACTACTGAACATCTCAGAAACCACACAGAGACCTGAAACTCGCCCAAAAATCAGCACTCTAAAAGAGAAATGTGTTTTTCTTCTTTTTCTCAGCATTTAGGAAACAAGGTCACTGTGGTGCGCACACATTTCACACTCAGAGACATGAGTTTAAATGTGTTTTTAATCATTAAAAAGAAGAAATATTTGCTTAACCCTTGCTAACTTGTGTTAGTTCGCTGATGATAAATGACAAGAATGTCTCTCTGGAGTCCACTGGCTAAACCTAAATATCTAGATAGTCATGCTATAATTTAAAATATTAAATAGAACTAACTGACTAGTGCTAAAGTGACGACCTGTCTGTGGGCTAGCTAAATAAAAATATCTAAACAGCTAGCTTAGCGTGTTGGTAGCTAAACATTATTAACTAAAGAAATTACCAATAAGCTAGTTATGACTTTATACAATAGATCAACACTGGAATAATAATAATAGTGATAATAAATACCTCTTAAAGATTCATGAATGAATAAGTTGGCTCATTAGCACAGGTATGCTAATTCACTAAACAGCCATAATTTGCTAATTGCTAACTGGTTAGCTTAGCACGTTACCAAGCTAAGTGACTAATAAATTAAAGACTTAAACACCTAATTTTTTTTTTGTTCTTGGTGAATGTGTGTGTGTGTGTGTTATACAATGCTAATCTGACATAGTAAAGGCTAATCAGTAAATGGGACAGATGTGATATTCTGATTATTAGTGTTTGTGTTTAACATCCCATAGCAGTGTTTAAAATTAATGTTGGAGATGTTTATGCTGGTCTTCAGGAAGGCTGCCGGTGTGTGTGTGTGTGTGCGTGCGTGCGCGCTCCGTAGTCAGTTGTGATGGTCATCGTCGTGTCCGTTGATCAGACCTGCTTCCCAGCGGTGGACTAACAGGTTCGTCTGTCGCTGTTCCTTTACCTGTGGTGGGAAAACAAACCCTGAAACATAACGAACGTTGTGTTGTTTCTCACCTGAGGTCACAGCAAGTGTTCGCATTTCTCTTGCTTTCGCTTGCTATCGTTTTAGTTTTGCTTCAGTGGAGAATGGATATGTGTTAGCCAGTAAGCTTTGGGGAGATGATCACTGGATTAGCTTTTGCCAGACTGGCGTTTGCTCTCGTCAGCTTTCTGATAGGTTAGCATTAGCTTTGCTCACACCCTCTCGCTGTGTTTTAAACAGTGCACTGTGTGTGCATTAAGTGCAGTGGAAATGTGCTGTGATTAACATTATTAACTGTAACAATTTCAAGAAGTTTGAGGTGATAAACTGCTAATTGCTAGAAAGAAATGATTGTTTAATGAAGGAATGACTCCGCATGTTAGCTAAACAAAACTAAACAAGTGAGCTAGCTTTATTAACTTCCTAAGAAATTTATTCAGTCCATTAATGGATGGTAATAAATGTTTAAAACCTGCTTTCTGATTGTGGCTGGTTTCTCTGACCACACACACACACACACACTGCTGTGTACCTCTGGGTGTGTTTTGTGTCCGTTCTGTAGTGAAGGAGGTGGCCATGTTAGATCCAACTTCCCAAACGACGAACTCACTGTAAGAAAAAAACACACACACACTGTTTACTCATGCTATGTCTGGAACTTTAAGTTGTGTTTAATGTTTAAACTCTGAGTGTTGATCTTAGGTCTAATCGAGATTTCTATTAAAGTCTCTCAGGTGTTTCTCCTGAGATGGAACCCCACCGTGATCTCACACAGGTCTGTTATTCACATAAAATAACATCCAGGTCACAGGCAGGTGAAAGCAGAACAACACAACCATTCTCCGCTCTGTGTACGCCTGTATAGGTCATGTTCATTCGCTTTGTTGTTGTTTTGACATTACATTATTCCAGGTGTTTAGCAGACGCTCTTATCCAGAGTGACATACATCAGACCCAGAGCAGGTGGGGGTTCGGTGCCCTGCTCAAGGGCACTTCAGCCATTCCTGCTAGTCCAGGGAATTGAACCAGTGACCTTTTGGTCCTAAAGCTGCTTCTTGAACCATTAGACCATGCTTTTGTGATATAGGTGGATGGATGTTTGTTCATTCAAAACAGGTTTTGTGTTTAGAATAATAAATATTCCTAAAAGCTTGTGTATGAATTTCAGACTCAGGTTGAGTTCATAATAATAATGATGTGTATCAGTGAGCAGATTATAGATCAGGGTTCAAGCCTGATGTTCTGCTCTCAGTCATCAGACTTTTTATCAATAATAAGATGAAGTTAAAATGGATGACAAACACACAGGGGGATAAATCTCTGCTCTCTAAAGATTTATTACTGATCCTCAGATGTGGTTCATTTCAGTCTTACAAATATTTCTCTTAAATCCCTCAGAGAGAGAGAGAGATTTTTTTTTCTTTCACTCTGCACCACCCGTGAAGTTCCTCCCCAGTGTGTAAACAGATTTCTCTTCACTGGTTAGTTGACTGAGTTATGGTTCTTTATAAGGCTGAAGATCTGCAGGAAACTTCAACTGACCTCTGGGCAAAACTTTACTGAAATGTCTCATAAAAATACAGTTTTAAAAACCTGATACAGTATATTCTTAAAGGGATCCTCCAGCGTATTTATTCTCAAACTTATTTCAGGCCTGCTCATTGGGGATAGATGAGGGATAAAATTAGCTCATGTTTAAAGTCATTCACATTCTGTAAAGCTGCTTTCTGACAATGCCTATTGTTTAAAGCACTATAGAAATAAACGACTTGATTTTAAGTAAAAGTAGTCACAGAATTCAAAAATCAAACTTTCATTTTCGGAGACCAAGTATTGTTCGAGAAAAATGTACTTTCTTTAAAATGTCAGATGAGCTTCCTGCGGTGGTGACGTATGTGATGATGTCAGGTAGCAGTCGCTTGGAGCAACTCAGCTGTTTATATTCTTGTGGCAGCGGGGGCGTGGTCAAGCATCGGTCTCTGACCGGAGGGCGGAGTCAGGGAAGGTAAGTGGCAGAATCACTGCACCCGATGTCTATTAACGTGTGTTTGTGTGTCTTCCCCAGTGACCGCGCCCTATTTAAAGAGAGAGAGAGCAGAGGAGGAGAGCTCTCTCCCCAGCCAGATGACCTGTGTGTGCCCATGTATGACTGGGAGACAATTAGATAAGCTGAAAAGCTGAATAAATTTTTTTTGTGAACTCAGTTCTGGCCTGCCGTCCTTCTGTGCTCCTCCCACTCATACGAACTGCCACAGTGGTGCTGAAACCCGGGACCGGAGCACAGAAAAGAACAGCCCCATGGAGTCCTCCCCCTTCGCGGACCTGGTCCACACCCTCGCCACGGCCCAGCAGAGCCAGCACCAGGCACTAGTTGCCCTCCGGAAGGAGCAAGAACAACGGTTCGAGGCCCTGGTGTTGGCGCAGCAGGAAGATCGACAGGCGTTCCGGCACCTCCTCGCGTCGGCGGGGTCCACCGCCTCCACAGCCACAGGCCCTTCCCCCCTCACCCTAACTAAGATGGGCCTGCATCACAACCCCGAGGCCTTCCTCACACTCTTCGAGCAGGCAGCAGAGGCCTCGGGCTGGCCGGTGGAACAGTGCGCAGCGTGCCTCCTCCCCCTGCTAACGGGCGAGGCGGAGCTGGCCGTGCTACAGCTCCCCGCTGACCGCCGACTGGTCTACGCGGACCTCCGCCGGGCCGTCCTCCAGCGTGTGGGGTGCACCCCCGAACAGCAGCGACAGCGCTTCCGCGCTCTGCGCCTGGAGGAAGTCAGCCAGCCGTTCGCGTTTGGCCAGCAACTCCGGGACGCCTGCTGGCAGTGGTTGAGGGCTGACAACCGCGACACCGAGGGAATCATCGATCAGGTGGTACTGGAGCAGTTCATCTCCTGACTACCCGAAGGGACAACGGAGTGGGTCCAGTGCCACCGCCCGGCGCCGCTGGATCAGGCCATCGAGCTGGTGGAGGACCATTTGGCGGCTGTTCGGCTGTTCCGACGGCAGGACAGCGGACATCCTCTTCTCCCCTCTCCTCTCTCTCTCCCTCTCTCTCCCCTTCTGTGTCCCGTCCTCGCCCCGTTCCCCCACCGTGGAGACGGGGACCAGCTCCACCCCAGCTGGCCCGCCGCACCCGCGGTGCCCTCCTGTCTCCTCCTTCTGTGTCTGTCTCTTCCCCCCCTCAGGCAAGTGAGCCCCAGAGCGCCGGTGCAGAGAGGAAGCCCGGGTCGGTTTGCTGGCGCTGCGGGGAGCCGGGCCACCTCCAACAGTAGTGCTCGGCAGTGGAGGTGGGCACGGTGGTTTGGATCCCCGACGCGCCAGGAGCCGCCCTCAATCGGGCTGGAGCGTATCGCATACTGGTGAGCATCCAAGGGGATACATATCAGGCGTTGGTGGACTCTGGTTGTAATCAGACCTCAATTCACCAAAGCCTGGTGCAAGACGAGGCATTGGGGGGAGCACAGTTGGTGAAGGTGTTGTG
>JAPFFA010000023.1:388544-403326 GCA_026153275.1 Sciades herzbergii
ATGGTGGTTGGTTGTTGTGCTGATGGATGGTGGTTGGTTGTTGTGCTGATGGATGGTGGTTGGTTGTTGTGCTGATGGATGGTGGTTGGTTGTTGTGCTGATGTTCTTTTAGCAAGAAATCTTCCAAGAAAGTTTCAGGCACATACAGTGACGTCATTGTCAGGGGCGTGGCTTATGTGATTGACAGACTGATGAGCTGCAGTGATCAGAGGTTCGGGGGTTAACTGAGAAACTGCAAGAAATTTAGTTCTATTTATTTATTTTTAAACATTTATATTAGTTGCTCTTATTTTCTGCTCTATATCTGCACACTTGTGCAGCGGAGTCCGACTTGGTTTAGTTTTGGTTCTGAATGCAGTGCAACATCGAAACACACATCCATAAACACATGACGAGTTGTGGTGATGGTCACTGTTGGTTATTTTTCTGTAAAGTATGTTCTTGAGTGAGCGCAGCGATCTGTTAAACACATTAACACTCACTTTAACACTAATGAAGAGTGTGTGTGTTGGCACTAATATGTGCAAAACAGGTTTTTACATTTGCTGAAACTGATGAGACAGGATCGATAAATATCAAATATCTGCGTAGTCTTGGCAGATGTTCACATCACACACACTGGTTTGTTTGTTAATTAATTATCTGGTGTGTGATCTGGAATCCGTTACACTTTGTTTACAAGTGTTATTAAACAATAAAATACGTTCATTTACTTTTTTAAATATATATTTCTTTTGTGAGTTCTTCCCGTGTGTTTATTTGGGCTCTGGGTGTTTGATTTTGTGGTTTGTAGGGTGAGGGATGTCTGGGGGGAAAAAAGTTCATTTATATAAAGGTGCAAAAAGCAATTTATAGGTAATTATAGTAAAATGTTTAAAATCCTAAGGGCTGCTGTGGTTCACTCGCACGCACTTTTTTTTAAAATGGGTTTTATCAGCATTGTTTTGTGTTTCTTCTTCTGTAAAACTCTCCACACCACTTTAACACTCTTGCCATAACCGTGTGGTTTACCATCCCTGTGCTGATGTGATCGTGTTTTCAGATTGTTTTTGTCCTCCGAGTTGTGACTGATGCATCTGGAAGCAGAGTGTTTGATTTATTGTGTGTGTGTGTGTGTGTGTGTGTGTTCCGGCTTCAGACAAAGCTTCTGATTGGTCGGCTGCTCAAACTCACATTTCAGATTCAGTGGGAAAGAGACGCAATCTGATCTGTTACCATGGTTACCATCAAGGGGATATAGACATCAAGCATGAAGTAGCGAATGACTGAAGTTGTTGATTTAGCCAGCGAGCTTTTATAGACAGTGTAACAGCGCAGTGAGGCTGGAAACGAGGCAGAACCATCCGGAACATCGGCACTGACCTGGAAAGTAATAAAAATTACACTTGGCCCCAGCAGCTAACACCTCAGATATGGGTTTCAGAGCTGTAAACACCGAGTCATGACTCCTGAACTCGGAGCTTCTGGAAGTGTAAAGGTTGTAGTGAAAATCACGGTCTTATTTCCCTGTCAGGCGAAGAAAACTCCTCCCACTGTGACACAGACACATGACCCGTTTAGTGACGAGCAACAACAGAAACAGGAAATGGAAATTCTGGCCAGGCTGTACGAGGAGAAATATGTGAGTCCTGCAGATCATTTAATTCAGATTAAAATAATTATAATTTCACACATTCTCTGTTTCATTTTATTTGTTTATTTTCTTTGCAGGGTTCAGGATGCAGGAGGAAGTGTAAGGATCGGCCTCAGGATCTGATTGATATCGGGTTTGGTTATGATGAAAGTGACTCGTTCATTGACAACTCCGAGGCCGTGAGTTCGCAACTGCTTCAATTAATTAAGCTGTTTGTTTATATTTTATTTAAAATCATAGCTGAAATAAAGAGACACTCGTGTATGCGTATATATATTCGTACTAATTTGAATTTTTCCAGTAAACACATCTTGGTGTGTGTGTGTGTGTGTTTTATTAGTGTGAATAATGGTGTGTGTTTGTGTGTCCAGTACGATGAACTGGTTCCTGCATCTCTCACCACGAAACTGGGAGGGTTTTACATCAACACCGGCACGCTGCAGTTCCGCAACGCCTCGGAGTCGGAGAGCGACGACATGGAAAGACACGACGACAGCAGGGTGAGAGGCCACGCCCCTGAGCCGCGCCCACATGTGCTCCCCCTGTGCTGTGTAGGACTCAGGGCTGCTCTGTTGTGGTCTGTCTGCAGGGTGATGAAGAGTCAGAGGTGAAGAAGAGGAGGAGAGATGAAGCAGAGCTGGAGGAGGAGACGATGAACAACCAACTAACAAAGACAGCGTGAGAGTTTATATACGTTTATTACATTACGTGTGTTTTGTGCAATTAATCCAGGCAGGGCGGAGTCTGTAGAAAAGACAGCACTCGTTATTTTACAGGCCAATTTTGTGAAATCTGCAGTAGTTTAGTCTGAATGATAATGATGTGTTTTTCTCCAAAGACCTGAGGAGACAGTGGTACAGGATTCCACCTGGAGGACAGGTGTGCAGAGAGAAACTTCCTGTCTTACAAAGTAAACTGACAGAGAGACAGGTTTGTAGATGGAGACAGGACAGACAGACAGAAAAGGAGTGTGAGAGAGCGACAGGAAGAGAGAGAGAGAAAGACAAACGCAGTAAGACGGCTGTAGGAGAGTTTAGATTTGGACTGAAAGATATGAACTTTTTTTTTTTTTTTCCCCCTCATAAACATCACAGAGAAACAGATCTGAGGTGTTTTTGTTCTAGAGATTCTCCTTTTACGTGTTAGATTTATGAACAGAAACATCACAGGATATATTTTAATTTACTTTATATGAATTCAGGGATGCGGTAGTCAAGAGTTCATTACGTTCAGACGGTGAACATCGGTTTAATTTTCTCTTCAAGCCGAACGAGAGAAACAGGACGGACACTGATTATTAAATCTCGTTTGTTTTGTTTTTTATTTTTTTTTAAACTGGGATATTTTTGAAGAACAGCCAGTCAGCTGCTGGTTGGAAAGGCAGAGGAGAGTGTTGTGGTGATGAGGTCACACGGTCATGTGACGTGTCTCTGTGGTTTGTTTCTGCAGCATGTGTCTTCCGGAGAAGAAGAAAAGGAAGAACCTGATGCTGACGGCGATGCTGAGACGCTTCGCACGTGAGAAGAAAGAACTGCACAAACTAAACCCGACTAACAGCATACAGCTCCTCCACAGTGACGTGCTGCTCGGTGACCTGACCTCTGACCCCACCATGATGTCACTGCTCACCTCAGCCAACGAGAGCGAGCTGCAGGATCTGCTGAATGACCTGGAGTTCAGCGCTCTGGACATGGTGCCTCAAACTCAGCTCGCAGAAAACGGACTGATGTATGCAGGGGCGGGACTGAGAACGGTGGGCAGGACTTATTTGAACCAAGGGGTGGGGGTTGTGTGTCCTCCCCCTCTTCCTGAAGGTCTCCCCGCCCCACTGGTCAAACGCATCGAGGACCTGCGTGTGGTGAGAAGTTTATCGTGGGATGTTTCTGTTTCTGCTCCGTCCTGAATCACAAACGGTTTGTTCTGATTTTGTTTTACGTCTTAATGTTTTATTATTTATGTAATTCCAGGCGTCCAGGCAGTTTGATGAGGAGGGCAGGAAGAAGTTCTTCACTTTGGACATGAACAATATTTTATTAGAGTGAGTATGAGAGTGTTTGTGTTTCTCATTTTACTTCTCACTCTCTCACACACACACACACACCCACAGTCCCACTGAGTGTAAGGTAGTGGACGAGGGGAAGCATTGAGATGATTTGAGACGAGGTCTGACTCTGTCGGTGTCTCACTCTGCAGTATTGAGCTGCAGGTACAGGAACAGTCTCCCTCCATTCGCACTGCTGTGTATTCTCACCTTGAGGCTTTTGTTCCCTGCAACAAGGAGGCTTTACTGAAACGCCTGAAAAAACTCAGCCTCAACATTCAGGTACACACACACACACTCACACACACACACACACACACACACACACACACACACACGCACAATGCGTTTTATCACTGATACAAATCCATTTCTTCACTGAAGGTCTTGGTAAGGTGTGTGTGTGTGTGTGTGTGTGTGTGTGTGTGTGTGTGTAACAGGATGATCGTCTCCGTACTCCTCTGCTGAAGCTGAAGTTAGCAGTGTGTAGTGTGATGCCTGAACAAACAGCCAGATACAACATGGACTGTATGACGAAAGTAGCAGCAAAGTACGAACATCATCTTGCACACCCGTCTCTCTGCCTGTCTCTGTCTCGCACAAACACACTACCTGTGTCTCACTGTCTCCAACAGATATACAGAGAAGGTGAATTATGTGATGTGTGTGCAAATATACACTGTGTGTGCGTTTACGTAGGCAGCAGATGGAGGACTGTGAGAAAAATGGCTCAGAGGATGAAGAGGAGGAGAAACCTGGGAAACGAGTGATGGGGCCAAGGAAGAAGTTCATGTGGGATGACAGACTCAGGTGGAGACGTGTTCTTCGTTGATCACATGATTCACACGATTCACATACCCATTGTGTGTGTGTGTGTGTGTGTTTCAGGACTCTGCTGTGTAACCTGGTGCGGGTGAAGTTGAGGTGTTATGAGCAGGAGAGGAGTTCTCTCTCTGTAGAAGATTATCTCAAAGTCTTCATGGAGAATGAGGTCAAACCACTCTGGCCCAAAGGCTGGATGCAGACCAGGTGTGTGTGTGTGTGTGTGTGTGTGTGTGTGTGTGTGTGTGTGTGTGTGTGTGTGCGCGCGCATGTGTGTGTGCACGTGTACTAAAGTAATCCTGTGTGTGTTCTGTATTTATTAAAGGATGCTGTTTAAGGAGAGCCGTACAGTACACGGTCACCTCACAGACCTGTAAGTACTCATAAAATATATTCTATATAACACACACACACACACTGGACCCCTTAATGTGATACAAGTAATTAAAATAAATTAGTGTTGAAGTGCTCCTGTGGAATCAGCACTGCACAGCAGTGTGTAGAGTAAAAATGCTAATGCTAGCTTGTTATTAGCCATGTTAGCAAATCACTACACACTGCTTCATGTTGTGCTGAATTGTTTCTGTTTCAGGGGGAAGAAGAAGATCGTTTCCACCCCGAGACCTGCGAAAATAAAGGTTAGGGGGGTGTGTGTGTGTGTGTGTGTGTGTAAAAGTAAGTGTGTGTGTGTGTGTGTGTTGGACCATAGTTTATTATTGTGTGTGTGTCCCCTTTAGGAAATGGGATGGCAACTTGGGACAGTGCCAGGTGTAGGCCCCGCCCCTCTCTCTAAATGCCCACCCTCAGATCCAATCTGCTTGTCTGATTCGCTGGATGAGGATCTGGCCACAAACTCTCTGGACTCCATCGCTCAGGCTCTGACACTCCTCAACAATTCTGCTAACGGTGTAAACCCAGACCCTCCCCCCAGCACCTCCCCCTCTTCTCCTGTCATAGCAAAGCCCCACCCACATACAGCAAGCCCCACCCCTTCCTCACAGTCTTCTGTGTCAAAAGAAGTCTCTTCAGTTCAGAGACAGACGGTGACTCCTGCTAGCAGACCCAGCAGCGCTAGCATGAACACCATGCCTGCTGCTAAGCCCCGCCCACCCCCAACGACCACACCTCTCCAGAAGCCGGTTGGCACGAGTGGGATGAAGCCTGGCCAAGCCACGCCTCTCTCAGCTCAGATGAAAAACCCATCGAGCAAATTGTGTGACAGTGGCACACAACAGCTGAGTTTGAACACTGTACACCCTAAAAGCTTTCAGCAGGTGACCACGCCCTCTTTGTCATCATCCCACCTCCAGAAAAAGGCCACACCCACTGGACACCACCAGGAGAGGTTTATAACACCCATGCAAGCCACGATTACAAAGTCTTCCCAAAGTAGCAGCTCTCCAATAATTAAACTTACACCCCGCCCTCCTGCTCAGGCCACGCCTTCTGGCTGTGCACCCCGCCCTCCTGCTCAGGCCATGCCTTCTGGCTGTGCACCCCGTCCTCCTGCTCAGGCCACGCCTTCTGGCTGTGCACCCCGCCCTCCTGCTAAGGCCACGCCTTCTGGCTGTGCACCCCGCCCTCCTGCTCAGGCCACGCCTTCTGGCTGTGCACCCCGCCCTCCTGCTCAGGCCACGCCTTCTGGCTGTGCACCCCGCTCTCTTGGCCCCACCCAATACCCTATTACCACCACACCCTCTTCTGGTCCTGGTAATCACCCTTCAACCTCAAATCCTCAAAATCTTGTTCCTGCACACCGATCCCCTGCTTCTACACTTCCTCCTTCTGGCACCACCCACCTCCCTTCAGTTTCGACTCCGCCTTCTCCAAGCTCTCACTGCTCAACTGTACAGACTCCTTCTCTGTGTTCCGCCTACCGCCCGTCTGTTCCCACCCCACCTCCCAACTTCGCTCATCGCTCTCCAGCTGCCACACCTCCTTCTGTTTCTTCCCCTGCCCCTTCCTCCTCCCGCCCATCTGTCCCGACTCCACCCACGTACAGCCCTAAGAGTTCAGGATTCAAACCACCCTTCAGCCCTACCCCTGTAGCCACGCCCCCCACTTCGAGCTTCCAGGACTGTAACTTCACATCCTCATCTGTAATGACCAATCACGGACAGAGGCAGAGAGTGGGAGGAGCCAGTCAGAGCAACAAGACTTCAGCCACTCGTGCCTCGGCCATGGGACTGCCGTCTCTGTCTGACTCCGCCCTCTTAAACCAGGTACAGAAGCAGATCATGTGCTGATTGTTTATTTCTGCTGTGCATCTCTTCATCCCACAGGACTGATGAAGTGTCTGTCTGCACCTGTCTGTCTCTCTGTAGGTGTCGTCGGTGCCGTTGGGGATGTTCGGGGGTCTCGTACCGGTCTCGCTGCCCTTCCAGTTCCCTCTGCTGAACTTTGCCCCGCCTGGAGCAGCCACACACACCCCCAACTCAGGATACACACTGACGCCGAGTGAGTGCTACACCCCAAACTGCACCGTGTGCACTGCCCTAGTGCCCCAAACTGCACCGTGTGCACTGCCCTAGTGCCCCCACACCATCCCACAATGCACTGCAGCATCGCTGCTGCTTTGTGTAGTTTGTGTTGTGAATTGTCCAGTTTAGGATGCAGGGAGACATTTAGGACACAGCCTAGTTTCAAACTGTTTTCTCCTCTTTTCCTTTATCGTGTCTGTGTCTCTCTCTGTCTTTTTTTTTTTTTTTTTTCTTTCCTGTCTGTCTCTCCTCCTGCTGACGTGCTCCCGATCCCTCGTGTTTGTGCTGTTGTTTCTCTCTGTACATCAGACCTGTTTAAGAGTTTGCAGTCAGGTGTGCAGGCTGCTCTTCCACCTCACCTGCAGCTCGCTTTCTCAGGTAAAGTGTGCACTTCCTCCCTTCATCTTCCTCGGTTTCCTCGCTCTCTCGGCTTTACTGCTTGAAGAAATCTTCAGTGTGATTTAAAAACATTCGCAAGTGAAATAGGTTTTGTGACGTGCAGCACAATAAGCAGACGATTCCTGTGTTTATTAGAGCACTAACTCTTCCTCACTCACTTGTTTATCGATTTTATAAATATCATTGAATTTTTCATTTTAACCATTAGCTCATTAGTTTGGATTTTGTTTTGCTTGATTTATTTTGAAGTAGTAATGCATAAATTTTACTCAACTCCTTCTCTCCGTTTTGCTTCTCAAACCCCAGATTACAGATGCACCAAATCATTTTATCTCTAATGAAGTGTGATGGATTTCTGGCACGTTTGTGTTTCCTGAAACTTCACACAGACACGACGGGGTCTTACTTACATTTCACTTTCTGTTTGTTTCAGAGTCGAACCAAAGTCAGGGAGGAGACATGAAGCGGAAATGAGATGAGACATGAATGTAATCACACAACCTCCTTCACAGAGCTGTTATTAAATATATACATTATAATAACGATTATGACTGTAGTCATGAGGAACTGTGGTTTTGCTTCTGTTGTGTGTGAAGCTTCTGGACCTAATCGATTCCACTTTAAAGCCCTTCAGACCCTGAAAAAATAAATATAAACGTGAGTCCGTGTAAAATGTTGGCTTGGAAGGGCGGAGCTCCTGTTTTACCCATCAGTGTGTGGGAGGAGTTAGTGGGTCACTGTGGCCCCCTGAGATCCTGTTTAGTGCGAATTGTTTACTAAATAATTTAAGGATAAATATTCCAAAAGAGTGCAAACCCAGAAATTCCACCAGGGGGCGCCAGAGTGCACAGACTTTACTATAAACACTGAATGACGTACATTTAATTAAAATAGTCTGCTTTTTAGATTTTTTTGGAGACACTGCAGGTCATGTGACCACAGTTGTGGGGTCTGAAGGGGTTTAGAGCGGCTCAGCATTTCTGAGTTCGTCAATATGTTTACATAAGACCTTAATCACTGTGGAAGGAAGTGACATAATTTATATTTGTATTTAAGTTTGTGCTGTGTGAGAGAGAGATGGTTCTACACTCGCTCTATTCCATTGAACGTTAAAGTGACTCGACATTGTTTAAAGTTTAAATAACTGAAGCATTTATTTATGAGCTTTAACACAGCGACGTTTCAGACTCACTTATGATTTAATACGAAAGTTTATAGATGGAGACAGAAATACAGACGTGTGCGAGAGAGACTGTAATATCCCTCAGTGTTTCGGTGCTGTAGACTCACACTGGACCTTTATGAAACTTGAAGTTGCTTTTATTTTTGCGTGAGGAGGAGAGAAATGTGAGCTTGTACTTGAATGTTTCTTTCCTGAAGGATGTTTAGGCGTGTGCTGATAATCAGGTCTACAGTGGAAGTGGGCCGTGAATCATCTCACTGTTCCACAGTTTGCTTCTGTAGAAACGGCCCTTTAGACAGCAAGGTGCGACTTTAGTGCTGTAGATTGTGTGTAGTCCCTAAAACCTGCAGTACACTACAGCAGAATTCCATTAAATCATACTGGAAGTGTGTGTAGTGCCTGCAACCCTGTGGCGTGCACCACACTTCCCCCTCGCTCCTAAGCACAGGGTGAATATTCACCTTAAATCCTTTCTAAGATTGTTCACTACATGAAGTGCACAGGGAAAGGCCTACCTCTAGCCATAGTGCCCTAGATAGGGTGTGATGTTAATGCCACTTTTATACACCACACTAGATTATGTTCACTACATAGGGATGACTTCTGCAAGTACAAAAAAACCCCACCCTTCTACATTGTGCACTATATCCAAGAAGGGAGGGAGACAGGTTTTACACGCTGTATTTACAGTAGTCTCTACAGAGGAGGAATGTCGTCCCTGAGACCCGGAGAAAGGGAAGAAAAACAGAAAACAAATCCTGATTGTCACATGACTGCAAACACCTTTGAGTGAGAGATTATAATCTAAAACTATGCAGGATGCTTTAAATGCAAAAAGAACATGTGCTTCAACTGTTAAGTGTGTGTGAGAGATTTATAAATACCTCTGTTTAGTATCAGCTCTTTCCTTTCAAGCCTTTTTATTTTTTAAACTTTTGTTTTTAGGGTTGAACTGAACTGATTGATGGCCAAAGATGGTGTGAGTGAGAGAGAGAGAGAGAGAGAGATACTGAACATGCTAACCACTGTAGCCTAGCTGATCTAACTGTTGTCTATCCGTGAATAACACGGACAGAATTTTAACCCCCCCCCCCAAAAAAAAAGCTGACATGGAATACATTTTTTTGAAGTAGATTATTTTTTGTCTGTGCTTCTGTAATAAAAGAAAATGCCGTCATGAGTGTGGTTTGGATCATGTTATCAGTTTCTGATCAGGTTCCTGAGCTGAACCTTTGAACTCCACAGCACATTTAGCTACAGTATTGTAGATTGTAAATATTAAATACTGACCATATTGTGTGCCAAATGTTAAAATGTACAATTTAGTAAAATATTGTACCATCTTGACCTGTTCAGTCAACTGAACCCTGCTGATGTTAGTACACCATCACAGTGCTGAAATAGAATAGGCTTGACCTCTCTAAGACATCGTCTGGATTTGCTGAAGATCTGAGATCAAATTCCCCCCCCAGTCATCACCAAAAAGTCACACCATACATTAGGGAAGCCAGACTAACAGGGGGCGCACTTAGTTTTGAGCCATATTCCTGAGCTGAGAGCAGAACCGCCTGATCCATCCCGATGCTCTACTTCTGGAGTCTCCTCGCTCCTGTGGAGGACGGCCCCGTATGGACAGTCTAAAGGCACTCTGGACACTTTAGGACTGCGGTCATGAACAATTTACAACTTCAGCAAAACAGACTTCCTGTTAAACTATAATGAATTTCCTGGTTGGACAGTTATAGAAGAGAGAGTTATTTATAAAATCACACCACCACCCTTTAGAGTCTGGCTCCTCTCGAGGTTTTGTCTGAGGGAGTTTTTCCTCACCACTGTCACCTCCGACTTGATCATCAGGGATTAATTTATTAGCGCATGTGTTTAAAGTCTATTTTTCTGTAAAGCTGCTTTGCAATAATGTCTGATCTTTATACTGCAGGTAAAATTTGCAAATTCAAGTTTATTTGTATCGCGCTTTAAAGTATTGACAAAATTAAGTGCATATGTCTTGATCTACCTCAAGTTTATTTGTATCACGCTTTTAACAATAAACATCAAAGCAGCTTTACAGAATTTGAACGACTTTAAACATGAGCTAATTTTATCCCTAATCTATTGCCAATGATCAAACCTGTGGCGACGGTGGTAAGGAAAAACTCCCTCAGACGATGAAACCAGACTCAAAGGGAACCCATCCTCATTTGGGCAGCATGACTACAACATTAACAGTTTTAACATGAAGTCAGTTGGGTTGAGGTTATAAACTCTTCATTAATGGAAACTTGTGTAAAACTGTTCATGACAACTGCAGTCCTCAGCCATAGACGCCTCACTTATCTGCCTCACGTAGTGTGAATTTGGTGGTGATCTGAACATCACAATTTTCAGCCAAAAGCACAGCATGTGTGTTTTTTTTTTTGGTCCTGTATTTTCTAAATCACCACCAAATTCAGTGTAAATTAGGTCCATCCCATCCCAGTGGAGGGTTCATGAAGGATTTACAGTCTCTGAGCTGGTAGAGATTGATGTGTGTAATTGTGGAGTGAGTGACAAAACTATTTTAAAAAAAAAAAAAAAAAAGGCACACACAGACATTAAAAAGCGTAGTTTCTTCTATAATGAAGCTTTTATTTTTTTTCCTTTACAAAAAAAAAAAAAAAAAAATCACTTGTCTAGAAATACAGTAACAGTATACAAGGGCGAGGAATAAAGGAGAGGATTATAGCGCATCTGCAGCGGAGCGTCTGGTAATCAAACAGCCAGTCTGATAACAATAATAATATTATGGTGATTAATTAGGATAATAGTCACTGGATGATGGGCAGAAGTTATAAAGCTTTAAACCAAAGGAACTCGTGTGTGAGGAGGATTTTTAACTCCTACAGTAACACTGAAGCTGGTTTACAACAAAGAGCAAATGCAGAGCGGATACGACTCGAAGCACCCCCCAAAAAAAAAAACCCTCAAACCAAATAAAAAGGTTAATGTTTCATCATCATTATTCTCGTATCAGTTCACATTGACGTTAAACTCTTCACCTGTCAACACAAAGTGCCGAGTGGAGCTTTTCCCCTTCATTAGTGACTCTAAGGCACTTTTTAAAGTGTAAGATCGTTAAACCCTGATATTTACACAGCCACAGACACCATGTTTTATTACCGAGGGAACTTTAAGCCTTAAAATGTTACGCAAATTTATTTCGATGCTGAACATAAATCAGCGGAGAGATTCAGCGTGTGAGGCTGATGGAGCTAAACAAGCGATGGATTCCTACAGCCTCCAATTCAACAGGGAAAAGTACAGCATGGAGCACGAATACACTCGGGGGATATTGGACTAAGGAGGGCGTGGCCTAAGGTCTGAAGGCGGAGTCTGTAGGTTAGTAATTCAGATAGATGTATACGAGTGAAACGAACTCAGAATGAGATGTTTTGAGGAGAGTGTGAAAGATAAAGGACAGAGAAAGAAGGCAGGAAGTGAAATTAAACATTGAGGTAATTTACTCCGGTGTATTTAGCGCACCATGCTAAACTGGTGCCTATTAGCTTCCAATACTTGTTAGCAACATTAGCCTCATAGCTCAAAATGCAGAACCTACAGGCGTCACATGGAGGTTTGAAACCAGGCCAATGTTTTTCTAACAGTGTGAAGGCGTGGTGTCTGGACACGTGTAAACATGCCAGTGGGTGATTTTAGGGTTTTAAATGCGTGTAATACTGAGGTGTGCGTCGTAGTGACTTCATTACTCCGGGCTACAACTGTAAACGAGCTAAATCGCTAACGAATCCAAGCACCTGGTAAAATCACCACATTAGTGTTCCAGTCTAAACCAGAGCCTTCATAATATTCCCAGTTTTCCTTATCAAAACACTATATATAAAAAAGGGGAAAAAAAAAAAAAAGCAGCGGTTTATTTTATTACTCAAACGGAAATGAAAAGGTCCACAGATCGCCGTCTCCTCGTTTCTGAATCGATGCGCTCATTTTCCCCTCGCGCCGTTTGTTCCAGTCAGACGCGTGTATGGCTTTTCACCAACATGTGCAGTTTTAAAATATTTTGCAGTCACATCTCATTTCATCAAAGTAATCTCCCAAACAAACATTTTTAACGAATTCTCCCAAGCAGAGTGTTCCAGTATTCGCATTATTTTCTAACTAAAGCATCGAATGGAATGGAGATATGCTCATGTTCAAGCTAACGCCTCGTCACAGTTTGGGTTTCCAGTCAGCTGATCTGTGCGTGTGTGCGCGGTATTAGTGTTTGTTCTAGTGTTGTCTTTTGAAGAAGGAAACAAGCAGCCCATGCATCATGTGCACGTGCGCGCGCACACACACCCCGGTCTGGTCATAATATTGTGAAAATCCTGCCATCATTTTTTCCTCTTTCACTTAAGAAGAAAGTGAAGAGATGGCTTTACTGGTGTTTGATTTTGCGAGTGTAAAAACGCAGTGTTTAATATAGTGTTTTCATTATAAGCAGCGAGAACATCACAGATGAGAAAAACATCTGTACGAGTTAAGAGTCCCAGTACGACACCAATGGTGTGAGAGCAATTATTCCAGATTAATATCCGATTCTGGATTTAAACATTCACTATTAGTGTTCAAGTAAACAGACACTCCATCTTCCAGCTGTTTCCCTTCATAGACTGAGCACTGTGTGTGTGTGTGTGTGTGTGTGTGTGTGTGTGTGTGTGTGTGTGAGAGAGAGAGAGAGAGAGAGAGAGAGAGAGAGAGATAAATGAAGTGGAGGGTTTAATGTCACTGCAGGACCACGGGGGGCGGGGTGGGGTGGGTGGGGTGTTAGGGGTGGGGCTTGTGTCTGTTGCCTCTTCTCTACTCGTTCTGTGGAGGCTGCACCTCATTCACGTCGCTCACTTTGCTGTCAGCGTCTTCGTCTGAGAACTCCCCCTCCACCTGGAGCTGCCTGCGACCCGAACGGCCCGAGGGGAAACTCACCGGACCCCCACGCCTGACACACACACACACGTTATTTTCTCAGATGGATTCTGTGGCCATGTTTAAGTTTACTGAGCATCAAATACACACTTTTTTTTACCTGAGGCGGTTCTTGAGTGTGTTAACCTCCCGGCTGAGACCCTCGCTGGCCTCTGTGGCGTCTTCCAGCTCTCTCTGCAGCTTCCTGCGGGAGGCGTTCGCACGTGTTGCTTCTTCCTCCGCCTCCTCCAACTGACGCTTCAGCTGCTTCATGCGCGAGTTAGCCTTCTCCATCTACACACACACACACACACACACGTTTTAAGCGTGTATGTTCTATCTGCTGTTCAGGATGGCCACCCGCATGGACCCATGTGACATGAAGGGGACGGATCACCTGTTCCTTGTACTGGTCGGCATGACGACGCTCATCTTCCACCTGCATGAACACTTCCTTTAGTTTCTTCTCTGTACGTCTCACGATCTTATTGGCTGCTGCCCGCTCCCTGCAAACAATGTACATCGTAAGATTAACACCCCTCGTTTTAATACACATTTACATCTTTATTATAATCCCTTGTTGTAAGGGGCGTGGCCACACTTGATTAGTAGGTCACATGACCATGAAAAATTCTTAACAGACTCCAACTAAAATTCCAAATGATAGTACAGGAATTCTATTACACTCCTCCACATGGAAAACTAATCCCCATCTGAATAAAGATTTACGCTCAGTTTCTGAATTATTTCTCTCTCCATGGTCTGAAAAGAAGTGAATTTAAGCCCAGTTACTGTAACGGCATTCCGGACCTGAGGGAACGCTCCTGATGAAGTTAATTACATGCTGGGAGTTGTGTGATTAGTTGATTGGGTGTAAAGTGTCCATAGACATAAGGAAGTTTATAAAGTTAGTGTTGAGGCAGTGAGAGGCGGGCGAGAGAGAGAGAGAGAGAGAGAGAGAGAGAGAGAGAGAGGGGTACTTGGCCTCCTGCTCCAGTTGTTCTTCCAGCTGCAGGATTTTGGCCTCCAGAGCAGCAATAGTGGACTTGAATTTGGATTTGACGGAACCTTCAAGCTCCTGCAGTTTGGCCTTCAGGTCTTTATTCTGTCTCTCCAGCTGCTGTCGAGCAGTCTCACTCTTCTGAGCCGCGCTGCGCTCGCCTACTAGCTCCATGTTCAGAGTGTCCACCTAAAAACACACACACACACACACACACACACACACACACACACACACACACACACACACACACACACCTCTCCAACACAAACAAACACAACAAACT
>JAPFFA010000023.1:525789-537727 GCA_026153275.1 Sciades herzbergii
ACAACAACTACACACTCATTAACACTGAAACAACAACAACTACACACTCATTAACACTGAAACAACAACAACTACAACAACTACACACTCATTAACACTGAAATAAGCAACAATAACTACACACTCATTAACACTGAAATAACAACAACAACTACACACTCATTAACACTGAAATAACAACAACAACTACACACTCATTAACACTGAAATAACAACAACTACACACTCATTAACACTGAAATAACAACAATAACTACACACTCATTAACACTGAAATAAGCTTTATTTAATCTAAACAGTGCCGTAGGGAGCGCGCGGAGAGGAGCGTTATTAAAGTGACACAGGTGTGTCGCCTCCCTCACGGGGTTTAGGGGCATCAGCCACACCTGTCAGGGGGAGAGGGTCACTGCAGCTGCGGCTCCCAGGCGCCTAAATCACCTGAAACTGACCGAGCCGCTGTTGTGCTACTCACTGTACACCCCTTACACAACCAACACAGACTGCACAGTGACACCCCCCCCCGAGCCTCATGGGGCCAGTCATTAAACTCTCATTATTAACAGTGATAAAACAGTGCCACTGAATACACACACTGTACACACACACACACACACACACACTGTACACACACACACACACACACACACTGTACACAACACACACACACTGTACACAACACACACACACACACACACACACACACACACACACACACACAGTGACACGCATTAAGGCACATAAGTGGACATTAAGGACCACTGCTTTGCCTATGAGGCGACATTAGAGGTCCAGTAGCATTGCGATACAGTAAAGACCGGAACAGTTGGAGTTCCAGAATGTTCTTAAAGACAAAGAGGGATATAAATATGATATAAATATAATATGAAGACAGCAAGCTAGAAAAACATTCTTTTAAATAGCTTTTATTTCTTTTTCTTTCCGTTAAGTATTTTTGTTGCAAGTGTGAAACTTATTTCCCTCCATGAAGATGTTCAGTGTACGTCCTGTTCACTACCCATAAACCACAACCATTACAAGAAGCCACACCGCCATAACTTATTATTATTATTATTATTATTATTATTACAACATAATTTTTTTCTATTTCTTTTATTAGAAGTGAGTGATTTTCCGTGATGTTAGGAAGAGATCAATATCCTCATTTATCAGAGGTAGCGTAGCCTTTACTGCATGGAATTAAAAGTTATATCCTGGATAGATCATGCGTAGTGTGAGCATGTGAATGAATTAACAAAATGAGACCTTTAATGCAGTGTTACTTACAAAATACCCTTAAACCTAAATGCACAGGTTTGATCTGTTCGTAGGGATGTGATATTAGAATGCACAGTGAACTGAGCAAAGCGCACAAAAGACCAGGAACCTGCATGTGCTGTGATGTGGTGTGCAGGACAAAGGTGTCCTTTTCACACTGGACGGGGGTTTGATCTATTTGGCGGTTTGATCTGTTTGGTGGTTTGGTGTTGTTAATCTGGTTCTGAGTATAGTGGGGGGGGAGACTGAGCTGAAATTGAATTAATGTGAAAGCTTCTTTATTGACATGATCCTACAGTCCTGCAGGAACAATATACACAATATACATCTGAGCATTACTGTTATTATTGATGTTAATTCTGCTCCCAAAATACAGAATGTATTGATTAAGTTTTATATATTCATGTCTGATAGAAAGAGAACGGAGCCGTTACTGTGACTCATTAATATGAGTCATAACCCAATGTTTGTCCGGACAAACTTACTGTAATTTATCAGGACAAGATGGGAAAAAGAGAGAAATAGAAAGAGACAAAGTGCTGGAAGGAGAAATGGATAGAGAGAGAGAGAGACTGACAGTGAGATGGGGGTAGAGAGAGACAGAGAGAGAGACAGAGAGAGAGAGAGAGAGACTGACAGTGAGATGGGGGTAGAGAGAGAGAGAGAGAGACGGGTCCATGGCCTCGAACACGATCCTGGGCTGGAAATGTCAACATGATGAGTTTAAACTGTCTTGCAGGAGGAGTGAATTGTTCCATGTATCCTTGACACTTTATTTTTATAAAGGATGTGTGTGTGTGTGTGTGTGTGTGTGTGTGTGTGTGTGTGTGTGTGTGTAAAACACAGGGTACAAAAGAGCGTCACTCACTGCATCCATCTTGCTGTCAATGAGCCGATGGTACGACCTTACATTCCTGAACTGAGTTTCTCTGAGCGCAGTACTCTCTCACACACACACACACACACACACACACACACACACACACACACACACACACACACACACACAGCACTGAAATAATGTGAGAGAGGGAGAAGAAGAGACTGTTAAAGCAAACATTGCTCAATGTATAGAGAAGAGAAAGCACGGTACTTTTTTGTACAAGAGGCAGAGAAGAGAGGTGTGTGTGAGAGAGAGAAAGAGAGAGATAGCAGATAAATAGAAAAATGTATTTATTAATATTTATGTACATACAATTTTTGTATTTGTTCATTTATTAATTTTATAATGCTAATTAGAGCATGTAGTAATTCACCTTCTAGTCCGTGAATTATCTGTACTTAGCTGATGAGATCTTTGGGATATTGATCAATAAACTCACTCAGAGGCCATTAACGCAGCGCGGTGGGGAATATTAAACACACTCGCACACATTCATCAGAAATTACAGCTCAATAACGTCCTCATGTCCTCGGCGCGTGTGTATCAGACCTGCTCATGGCTGTCAGAGCAGTAGTCTGAGGAATATACTCTTTATCCCCACTCCTTTTCTCAGACTCACAGTTCAGGTTTAGGAGCAGCAGCCAGGTGGAACCTCACGCTTCTCTCTTTCTCATCACTGTAATTTTCCAGCTTGAAGCTTTGCTGAGTGAACGAGGAAGACAGCTGAGCCGAGACGTTTCACACACAGATTAGATCCGACATGCTCTCAGCAATCAGTAATTATGAGTGATTTAATTACAGCCTCACAGACGCTTCAGATCGCAAAAGCAAACAGCAGTTTAGTTTCACGTCAAGCTTTAATTCCAAGCTGTGAGCAGATCTTTGCTTTTTATCTCACATTTATATAACAGTACCATCAGTGAAACAGTGAAACAGCGTGCGTGTCTATAAAGAGGTGATTGAACAGAGACATTAGCGCGGCCGCGTTGGCTGGAGGCCCGCTGGTTAATGTTCGAACCGCCCCGCTGGGTTTATGGACCGGCGTCTATCATCCTCAAAGCACCCGCTGGATCAAACCTGGCAAATAAAAGGTGGAGGGTGAGAAGAGAAAACAGGTGAAGAGAGAGAAGAAAAACACTTTTGCACTTTGGTCGCTTTCCCTTCATCACCTTAAAACCTCCCACGTGACTAATAGAAGTGACAGAGAGAGAGATAAAATAAAGAAAGTTAGAGAGAGGAAAAGACTTTTGTGCTGTTTGTGGTTTACTGTCTGTCTGTATAAGCTTACATTTTTGGTCAAAAGAGAGAGAAAAACAAAGAAAGAACCAGCTCGAAGAGAAGAGAAGAGAACGGAGGAGATAAAGAGATAAACACTCTTCTGCATCACACATTCTTCATTTTTCTTCATCTCAAGTCAAACTGATAAAGTGAATCGAACAAAAATAAAAAGTGGAAAGTAGAACAAAAGAAAAGAAAGGACAGGATAAATAGAGAGAGAGCACAAGATGGTTTTCACTTTGCTTTTCCGCTATTCTGCTTGTCGTTCTTTAATGTCTTGATAAAGCAAAGTGGTAAAAAAAAAGCAAGAGTTGAGAAAAAAGGAGAGAGGGAATCTGAGAACGATAGAGAGCGGAAAACATTTTTCTTTTTAAAGGTCCATACAGAATAAATCAAACTTTCCACATGGCAGACTTACTTATTTTCATCCAAATGAAAGATCAAAGATACAAGTAAAAAAAAAAAAATGAGGAAGGGAAACAGAAGAAGAAGAGAGAAAGACAGAAAGGGAGGGAGGGAGATGAGGGAGCAAGACAGACTGAGAAAAGGAAATACTTTTGATCATGAACCTTTCCACCTGACAGATTTTTTTCGGAGCGATTTTGCTGTAAAGGAGTCGTGTGTTTGTGAGAGTGTGACGCTCACCAGCGGCTGAATTAGTGCCTCTATAACACGGACAGAGTGTGTGTTAGTGTGAGAAATACGTGATTAAACTCTCAGTGTGAGTGCTGCTACAATGCTCGTCTAGAATCCACCAATAGAATGACAGCAATCTCATGGGACAGCTTCAGACACGGGAGCGGTGATGGAGAAACATAAAACATGTTATTGTACAGGATCTCAGGATCGTGAAGCCAAGAGAGACGAGTAGAAAGAGAACGAGAAAAAGACATGATGGTGCTTTCCTGAGAGAAACGACAGTGTGAAAGACCACGTTTGAAGTGAGTGATGCTTCTCCACTGAGCATCATCCCATCCTTTTGAGATCCTCTCATTCACTGAGTTGATTCTCTTTTATAGAACACAAAGAACGTAGAAACGACGGTTGTCCATAAGGATTACTTTTCACATCGACTATCCTACAGCTGTGTGTGGATCCATCCCAGCAGGGATGATGTTCTCCAAGCATACGACGGTTTCAGGGGGTTACAGCCGGCCGGAGTTTCTGGGGTGTCCTGTCCCCGTGTAATATCCGTATCCCAAAACCACTAATACGGCCCAGCGAGTGCGCTAGGCGCACACACACGTTCATCTTGTAGCACAGTGTATGAAACACATGATGCTGGGAAAATGGAAATAACACGTACATAAATAACCCACTGATACGATTTTAAACTCAATACGGATGATATTTAAATCCACATCTCACCGTCACACCGAACGTCTCTGCTGCAGCTCATCTGGAGGCGGTGTGGGTGTGAGGCCCGGACCTCACGGTGAGTGGTGTGTGTGTGTGTGTGTGTGTGTGTGTGTGTGTGTGTGTGTGTGTGTGTGTGTGTGTGGACCCTGCTGCAAATTGAAATTGATGACTGCCAGACTGCAGCACACCAGACCTGAACAAACCATCTGCAGCTGGTTTAACACACACACACGCACACGCACCTTAAAATGAAATCTGTTGTAATGTGATAATACCACTCTTCTCCTTTGATGTTATAAAGTTATGAACGCTTTGTCTTTTTCTCAACTCTTTAGTTTTATCATATCGGACTTCAGTATGGTCCAGTGTTTAGTCAGTTACATGTCACAGCAGATTGTCTCTGAATTGAATAAAGCTAAAATGTTATAGAAATAGAAACAGAAATGTGTAACGACAGAGCGTAGAACTGCACCGACTTCATCATGCACGTGTTATCATGTCGTAAAATGTAAGAGCCGATCACCTTCCAATATGCAATTACAGGCCATGAAATACCACAGGAGGGGGCGGGGCTGTCACAGAACGGGAGTGTTTTGCAGTTTCATATTCAGAGAATCTCTTCATTTCTTCAGAAACCACCACATCGAGCAAGTTCAGTTTAGTAGTAAAAACCAAGCTATTTTGGGGACTGAGTGCTGTTGGACCTGGACGTTTAAACCTGCTGACTGAAGGACAGGTGTCGCTGTCACCTGGCTCACCACTGGAGGCTGTGTGACCTGACTGTGCAGTGAACTCACTCCTGATGCACAGAGATTGCAGATTTATTTCAGCCAGGTTTGAAACTGAGATGTTTGGAGAATCTCCAGTGGAGTTCTCAGGGGAAAGAAACATTACTGCTTGAAAAATCCTTCAAAGTCCACAAAGTTCAGGAATTTTACATGGAGAAGAATTTCTGTCCATGATATTTGACTGAAATCTACAGTTATACAAGGATAACGAACTCGCCTCAGTCACTCAATAAATACTGCTAATGAAGCTCAAACCCGCTGCCTGTACCCCTCCTGTGGGGGGGTCCTGAAGCGCAATTAGTATCAGAAACACATGTTGGTTCGTAAAACAAATGTATTAAAATGATTTAACCTCCCTGTGGTGTTGGACAGCGTCACAGTGTTGTGTCCCGTCTCTTTAGATTTACAGAATAAGAGAAACTGTAAATCTGCGATTACTTGATCGTCACTGATCCATCTTCTTCTCAGAGATGATGAGGATGAACCACAGTGAAGGCCAGGATTCCTTACAGCAGAACATCTCTCAACATTCCAGCGTCTTCATCTCCAGTGCAGTTTTAAACACTAGGCTGCATTTGGGACAAGGCCGTCTCTCTCTCTCTCTCTCTCTCTTTTTCTCTCTCTCTCGCTCTCTCCATCTCTCTCTCTCCCCATCTCTCTCTCTCTCTCTCCCTGGAGTGCTGCTTTCATTTTTGAGGTTTCGGTTTTGTAACACTGATTGGATCCATAATGTGAGCCAGATTCCTTTTACAAGCCCACAGACCGTGACCTCGGCTTTGAAACCAAGAGCTGGAGAGAACGAGGGAACGAGGGAATGAGTCGCTTTTCACAGAGGAGGAGGAGAACTGCATTTCTCTTCTCTACTATTCTCTTGCTTATTCTTCTCTATTGTTCATTTGTTTTCAGTCCTGTTTTCTCTCCTCTATTTTCTCTTCTCTTCCTCATTTTCTTTTCTTTTCTTTTCTCCTCTTCTATTCCCCTCGTATTTTCTCTCCTCTTCTCTTCGTGATGATGAGAGATGTTGGTGTGTTTGCTTTAATCAACTGCTGTAAATCTAAGCACTGAACACAAGTTTCCATGGAGCGATGGAGAGATTTACATACAGAGAGAGATGGAGAGTGGCGTGAAAGTGATGATGTTTGAGAGTAATGGCATGTCGTATTTCACCGTTGCCTCCTTGTTCTTGTCCTGCCTGGCTGCACTTTAGGAGATGAGCAGTGTGAAAGAGCAGGGACTTGACGTGCAGTATGAGGACGTTCTGAACTACTGGACAAGCGCTGTCTTTACTGAATCAGACTTCTGAATAAATAAACGTTCTTGTGATGTTTACTGGTGGGGCGTAAACAATCAGTGCATCACCAGTGAAACTCGCGTCCAAATCAATCAATAAGCAGAGCCTGCTGTTTAAGAAATATAATATGGAATATAACTGTAATGTTTAATAGTTATTCCACGAAATCGAGTCGTACATGAGCTGATAGCTGACGAGGCGCGTAGCACCAAGATTGAGTGGAATAACTGTTTTATTCTGTCCACATTCACTGGAATTTTAGAAACAGAGCATTTTTATTTTTATTTTTTGCAAATTCAACAAATAAACACTTTATACAAAACCTCTGACAATAATTTCTGCTTAGAATATAAACAAACCAGCAAAATGACAGGAGCAATTTGTGAAAAATGCGGTAATAATAATAATTCTTGAAAAATAAAAAAAAGATACGTTCTTACCTTCAAATATTTTCATTCCATATTTTGTTTCTTTGTTTTTTTTGTGTTTTTTGGGGTTTGTTTTCAAGTAGAGTTTTTATTTTGTCTTTGGTTCGTTCAGCAACACACTCCGCCATTTTGTTTTTCTCTCCTCACGGTATATGAGCTGATAGCCTAGTAGAAGAGTAGCCAATCAGAGCGCGCGATTGCTCATATCCAGTGAGTGTGAAGAGAATAAGATAGAATAGAGTACAGTGTGTATTAGCAGATTTCCAGGTTGCTTTGAAATATATCTTGTGTTGCAGTAGCTCCAGTACACACACACGCACACACACACACACGCACGCACACACACACACAGGGGGCAATTTATTGCATTACAATTAATGAGTATTGCACTGCTGAAATTCATGATGAAACTTTACCTCGGCGAGAAAAAAAAATTAGATAAATATTCCTCGACTGCCCGATAATTGATTTACTGACTGTTTATCTGCTCTACTACTTTTTCCTGAGCCCAGTCTAATCCCAGTGTCAAAGTTCACAGCTATAGATATGTAGATATGCTTTATCAGACACCTGCTGTAGATAAGCCGAGATAAAGACACTTCAAAGTAGAAAAGCCGACACCAAGAAGAAAGAACACACACCACCACGATTGAGCAGTTCCTTTAATCCGCGCATGTGTTTAAACAGTTCTGTTCTGATTAGTGTGCAGATGTGTCCAGTGTTCCATGACACTCAGGACTGTTTATAATGATCATGGAGATTGCCTGAGACAACGAGACACATCATTAATTCCACCGTTCCACAAGTTTGACTTATTAAAAGCTTTACCTTTCATTATCACACCACAACTTACTAATGTTCAATACCTCAAGGCAGCTCTCCACACTCCTAATCACGTCACATCTGCCCGTTTATTTGTCCTGAGTGAGCTGAATAAAGCCAAGCGTCATTTCCAGACTGACTCTCTGCTTCTCCACTTTAAGCCGAACACCAGCTCTGTTGCTGTCCTCGTTCTCCTCACTCCATCGTTTCCTCCAGGCACTTTTTTGTTATTGAAGCTTCAGGTTCCCACCCATCGCCGTGGAAATGAGACACCAGATCTCCTTTGGAAACAGAGAGTCATTGGCGAGGATAAATAAACGATCAGAGGAGTGTGAAGGATGCTGCTTATCACCGCTCTCCACTACAGTTTATATGCAAACAACAGAAGAACGGAGAGCCAGGAAACGCTCATTTTTTAATGACGCTACTGTCGAGAGATGCTCAGCTGAGGCCAAAGTTCAAAGCGCACCTAAAAGAAGCGTTCTTTAAACACCGATGAGACATTTTTAACACTTAAACAGGACTGAGGGAGGAGGTACAGATCGCCTGCGGTTAGGAGTCATTAGATCTCCAGTGTAAATGTGTAATCAGAGACCAGATGATGCCCCTTCCATCTGAACCATGATCTGAGATGATAAATACGTTAGCTCTGTTCTGTGCATTGTTGAGGAGAGAAATAATCCAGTTATATGCAACTAAACTGAATATAAACCACTAGAGCAATCCCTGTCTCAGCACACTTCATTTAAAACATTTGCTGATTGTTGTGTTTATTGTCATATTAATAAAAATGTAATAGACTACAGCCTGTTCCCTCAGGTTTAAGATTAGGAAACACTTTCACGCCTCTTATCGTGTCCAAGTTTTGGAAATTCCTCAGATCTGAGATCGGCATTGGCCGAGTGTGCGCGCAAAAACGTCATATATTGTGTTTGGGTTTTTTTCCCCGTTTTTGTTTGTACTTTACTCACGCAACAAAGTCTGTAATACCTTTTTAATTCAGTCTGGAAAAAGACCCCTCGTTTGTTTTTCCTCTTACCATCTCTCTGAGGACGCTCTGTTTAGTTATTCAATAAGTCCTTTTCCACCTGCATCTGTGTGTGTGTGTGTGTGTGTGTGTGTGTGTGTGTGTGTGTGTGTGTGTGTGTGTAACACAGGCTCTGTGTTATCTTAGAAAGTTAAGTAGTGATGTTTTAGGTGACTAATAGAGATGATCTGAGAAGGTTTTCTTGTCTAATAACTCCTGTTTTTTCTCATAACGCTTCTCCCAAAAATACGTCATCGTTTTATTATTAATCATAAACCAACTCGCGCACCAGCATTAATAACCAGAGTTCAGCTAAAGTTAATCACACGCAGCCAAGTTTCTGGCAGCCACATATACACTCGGGTCCAAAAGTCTCAGCACACGTTTTATTCCTCAGTTAGCAAACTCCTCAATTAGCATTTTTCCCCAACATGAGTCTGTCACATTTCACACAAGTGCACTACAGCGTCAAGTGAAGATGGGACATGGATTAATGTCTGAAATACGTATACGGCATCATAATGAACAGCAGTGTGGGAAATAAGGGATTTTAAGAAGACCGCCACGGGACAGACGAGTCTGAAATGTTGTCTGTCCATCCAAATTTCAGCCTGTCTGAATGACGGGCCAAAGGCCCGGAACAATGTAGCGGAGTGTCCGGGGCCTGCCTTAGGGCCCCAGAAGCTGAAGGGCCTTAGTTGCCTGGAGATGCTTCTCAGCTATTTCCAGGCACATTTTTGTGATCTTCAAAGGCCAAATTACACTCGACATTAGTTGCTAATTACACTACAAATTGAATATAATGTATAAGAAAATGTCAGAAGATTCAAGAAAAACCTGTTTAAAGTTCTACCCAAGAAAACAGTAGCACACACAGGTCAGCTCCATGTCTAGAACAAAGTCTGGGGGGCCCAAGGATGTTCCAGTTGGTTACAACTTACTGGTTCTCATATATTGGTACTATAATAACACTCATGAAACATTCTGTCAACAATGATGATTTTATACGATGTTTATAATAAGTCTATAAGAAATGTAGTAATTAACAACACAACTATTCTTAAATAGAGTTAAAATTTTCAGTACAAGAGTCCAAGTAACTTCGTGATAAAATGACTTTTAAAATGACTCAAAACTAGACATGGTTATATTATTCGGCATTTAGACTAAAATCTGCTGGACTAGAACTTAGAAAATGGAAGAAAATTCTATTAATCTCTATTAAAATATAAATCTACATCCTACAAAGCATATGACTGACTGTCATTCTTATTATGAATGAAAAAAATGCACATCATAATAACAACATAACCACTGATTGGCAGTTTGGCACTTAACCTAATACTGTACTGCAAAGTTTGATGTAAACTGAACTCTAAATCAACTGACTGGATCAATCAGATCCTGTCAACCCTGAAACACTAGTTCACCTGCATCGTGCAATAAAAACAACAGTGAATACTGAGTGGATTATTATTGTCTTCTTTAGTGTGCCACTCGGGGAGAGGGAGGTGCCTGTACATTTTTGCAGGGCTACAACCTTCAGTGGCCGAGTTAGGAATTTTTAAAGGCTGGCTCGAGCCAGGGCTCACACGTATTAAAGTTTCTGGCGAGCAGCGCTCGTGCAGGGTTATCGGGGGCGTATAACGGGCTGAGGCGGGGTTGTAGCGAGCCGTGCCTGTGCTAGTTCGAAAGGGCTCGAGGAGAGGGAGGTGCCTGTAAATTTTGGTGGGGCTGGGACTATCAGTGGCTGAGCTATGAATTTTTAAATTCGGGCCCGTGGGGGCCTCCGTTTCACAGGCCGTGTTACGACATAATGTATTCGCCCAGTGTAACATTTGAAAGAAAAATGGAAGTAGATTAAACTCATATCTGTACAATTTTTTCATGGGTCATCCGGTTTGATGGTTTTGAAATACAGACGGACAAATTTGAAAATTACCAGTCAGTGTCCGCCAGTCCGGCCTTATTTCCCACGCTGATGAACAGGTTATTTATATTTATATATGTGTTTTAGTTTTATTTATTTTCTATGGTAGCACAGATTAAATTAATGATGTAATTTTTTTTACTCAGTAGACTGTCAATCTTTTTCAAATAGCGTAGCGGTAAGAATACACTGGTGCACAACGTGACATACAGATGATTTGAGTGAACGTTTGATGCTTGTGTCAGAATATTGATATTACGTTGCAGATGCGTTGTGAACAAAGCGAACACTTTTTTCTGTGAGACGGGATTGAAAATGTGTTCAGTAATTAAACTAGTCAATAACAAATGGTTATATGTGTTACCTAGCAACCGATGATGCACACGGCACTGTTCAATGTAAACTGAAGTCTACAAATGTGTGTGCTCCTCCGAAACATCTCCCTGTGTGAAGAGTAAGCCACTGTGAGGGGTGTAAGTGTGTGTGTGTGTGTGTGTGTGTGCTGTGGGAGGAGATAGAGTAAGTGTTGATGTGGAGTTATTAAAGATGTGAGAGAATGTATTTGTGTTAAACGTTACTGTCCTGTGTGTGTGTGTGTGTGTGTGTGTGTGTGTGTGTGTGTGTGTGTGTGTGTGTGTGTGGTGTTTATGGTTCAGGTGTTATAGTGAGGGTGTGTGTGTAATCCAGCCCCAGTGTTATATTTCCTTATATTTTGGTTACATTCAGCTGTCTATTGGTGGCACGGTAGTGTCGTTGTTAGCATTATTGCAAGAAGGTTATTAGCAAGAAGGTTCTGGGTTCAAGCCCAGTGGCCAACGAGGGCCTTTCTGTGTGGAGTTTGCATGTTCTCCCCGTGT
>JAPFFA010000023.1:837731-851441 GCA_026153275.1 Sciades herzbergii
CTGAACATTAACCATTTATTGAAATTATTTTTACAAGAGTGATTATAGTTACTGTATGACTACAGCTACAACTGGAATGTGCCAATTCTGTTAGCGTTTATAATTATTGTACCATCCACTATTAGATAAAATTAAAATACAATCTTACTACGTTGTCTGAAAGTCTAGAGCAAGATATTATTTTACAAATAACACTTCAGATATTGCTTTAACAATAATAAGCATCACTGTATAAACGACAGTGCAAGTAGCTGTGTGATTAGAGGTCCGTGGAGTTGCTGAGACATGGAGGGGTGGGGATACCATCCAGCCCACAGTTCAGGTCAGAGTCCTTTGAGACTAAATGCTTTGGCTTTCGCAGCATTCTGTTCCCAAAAGCTGATGTCAGGAAAAATTATTTACACAAAGGTTTTATGGCATTTGTAGTGGCTTTTTTTTTTTTTAACTGTTTTTCTGTGTCTGGACTCTTCAGGGGGAAAAGAAAGTATATTCCAACATGTAGCTAACGCTCGGCCACAAATCTGCACCGTCACTCCAGTCATTTAGAGGAATTTTGTACAGATCATAACCACTAATAAACTCTAATTTCCGTGTATATCTATCCTTCACTTCTTTCTGACTAAGATTATCCAAGTAATCCGGTAGTACAGCTTTTTTAGCTGTAGTTTTCTCCAGTGAACAGCAACAGATGCCGGACATCTGCGCTTGGCTTCAGTATGTGAACAGCATGTAAACAAAGTTTGTTTGTCCCCCAGGTCTAGGCTAGCAACAGTTGCTAAGGTAAATGTGACATCAGTGCAAGGCATCTATATAGTGAGTAGGGGATTTATGGTTTAAATGGAATACATAAAAAGTAGAATTTTGTTGGGGGGTTTTTGTATCTAATGTGATATTGACGTTTTTTTTAAAAATGGTGCAAATAAAAAAAAAAACCTCGTTAATGGCATGAATGATCTTGTTTTTGTACAGTATTAATATTTTAAATAATTAAAATGATTTATATGGGATAAAATATCTTAATATAATTTTTAAAGCCTAAAAAAAACTATAAGATTACAGGATCTATTCTTCATACAAATATAATGCATGAATATGCAAATACAACACGCCTCCACGTCCTCTCTATAATCCTGTATCACCAAGATCAGTTAATGTAGCTAGCTGCTGGCTAGTTAGCTGCTAGTAAGCTAGCGCAACACGAATGCGATTATAGTCTCTGATTCTCCGTTTACATAATCATTATTTTATCGCTGATTCATTTAAGCCATCAGAAGATATTTTTGGTGTTACCATGACAACCGCACTAACATTTTACTAACTTGGACAGCTTATCATGGAACTTTGAAAAGTGGCTCAAGGTTTCAAGGGATCCCATCATCATTCTCATTTGTATGTTGAATGCAGTTGCCTCAAAGTTGTGGAGGTTATTTACTGAGATTGCACATAGCTCCGCCCCAAATCAGTTTAATACAGAAGGAAATGGAAGGATGTTACGTTTTTGTGGTGTTTTGTCAAAAATAATTGACCCAAATCATCAACTGTGTCTTATTAGTAATTTAGCTAAAGGTTACAGCAGAATGTCTATCTTGGCTGGTTAATGCAGTTGTATTAGTTATTGATGCTTATGCAACATGATAAATATCGCAATGTATCATTTCGTTGATTATTGATCCATGCCTTACAAGCTGTTTAAACTTAAAAAAAAAAAAAAACGCAGATAGCGCTTTTCTCTTGATGTTGCTAATCTCGCTCATACACACACACACACACACACACACACACACACGGCATCAGTTCAACATGAAGCTCAGATGGCTGGGAATAAAAACAGCTTCTTTTTGCTCAGCGTGCTCATTCCGATGCTCTCCCAGTACCAACATTCCCACTTTTCCGTCTGTCCCATCCTCCATTTTTTCCTCTTTATCCCTTCATCATGTTTTTTTCTGTTTTTGTTTTCCTCCTGCCATGCTTGTAACCCAAACAAGGAAGTAAAAAAAACCCACGCTCGTGTGCAGGACATGATTAATTCATCATTTTGTGTGTGTGTGTGTGTGTGTTTCCCCTGGTCCTTGGAAGTGAGACAGGAGGTAAGGAGAGAGTGTGAGGAGTTTGTGAGGACAAGGAGGGGGAAGAGGGAAGAAAGAGAGCGATTGAGACAGAAAGCCTCGTTCTCTTGGCTGTGATTCAATATGAGGGATAAAATGGCGTCGTTTTCGGAGAGACAGCCAGGAAAAGAAAGCGCTCCTGGATTGTCTCAGCAGCCCTGATTTCATCCCTGTTACTGAAAATTCCAGACAAAAAAAATTAAGCTATTAAGGTGCTGAATGGATGCCAGAGCTGCTCTAAAGGCATTTCAGTCGAGTCGAACTGAAGGAAATCCGAGCTTTTTAACCCAAACAGCCGCTTGCTTTTTCATTTTTTGAGTCCCATTTCCCCTTGAAAGAGCCGTTTGATCCTGGAGCCAAAGCTAGACTGCAGTCTGGAAAACCAATCTTTTCCGACTGAAAAACATGACGACGTCCCAGATTTTAAGATGTGAACTACTCCTTTGTCGAAGCGTGATCGCTGCTCCGAGGCCAGTGGTCGACCAATCAAAGGTGTCTTTCTGCGTAGTTTTGTTATGATTGTATCTGGTTCTTGCACCTCTGGACCCAGGAATGTGAAATTACGGATACGTGAATGCTTCTTTCATGATGATGATGATGATGATGATGATGGGCTATGTGCAAATACTGAAGTGTGTGGTCTTGGGTTTTGGTGCAGCCTTTTTTTTGGGGGGAGGGGGGATACAACTCGTGTTTTTGGTTGCATGTTTCAAATTTGTGGAGATCTCAGAGGGAAAAGGCGCACCAATGCGATCAAGTCTATTTTCCATTTTCATCTTTTTGGAAACGGCGTTTCTTTTTGTACACAAGCGTCAGTGCGTCAGTTCAGTCTGTAAGGTTCTTTTGGCATGGGTTGAGCTGATGTCTGTGAGATGTGGATGCCTGGGGGGATGTGGATAAGGCAGTGTGAAGGAGGGAAAAAATATGTATTCTGAGGAACTGGGTGCATTTTTGCATGACGTTTAAATGTAGAGTTAAACCTGTTCAGTGCTTTTTGTGCAGTTGATTGATGGTTGTGTGCGGCTTTAATGAAATGAAGCCTGAAGGTAAGACAAACCAAAACATATTTCTGTTGCTAGTTCTAGCAAAACCCCAGTCTCTCTTGTAGCGTAATTAATAATGAATTGAAGTTTGCCTTTTGGGAAGTAAACACACACACACACACACACACGGTAGCAGAGTAAAAGCTTCGGTTGCATTTGCATTCCAAGATCAGTGCCTTCCAGCCTCTTTTCTGTCATCGTTTCACAACACTATTGATTACCTGCTGTCTCATGATTGATTATGCTGCCTGTGAAGTAACCTACATGTCGATTCTGAGCTCTCCAACCCTACGGTGATCTACAGTTGCGATGTGGTTCTGGGTTTTAAAGCAAGCTAGTGGAGTGTGGGGAATGATGGATGAGGGACTGCTCTTGGTTTCATGCAAATAAATGAACCTCCGTTTCCACTTGAGCTTTCTGTGCAGGTCTGGGGGGAAAATGAGTAATGGTGCTTCTTTTCCAGATGCTTCTGTGGATGTGTAATATTATTATATATGGATGTGTTTCATCTAATATGACCAGTGACATGGTCCAGGAAGCATTGCAGTATTCTGGAAAAAAATCTAGACATGTATGACAAATATCTGGTGTAGTGGAAGAAAAATTCATAGATCATATATACTTTTTTCCATGCTAAAGGGATGTTTTCATTAGCTTTTCAGACTGAGATTTTGTCAGTCCAGTTTTACTTGTTTGTTTGATTCTTAAATGTAACATACCATTTAGCGGTTTTATTAAATTGAAATTTCTTGCAGGTTATACAATTTAATCAGAATGGAGTGATCTATCTTTCAGGTTGTTCATGAATTATTAATTAGATTGCATGTAAACATGGCTGTTGTACACACCTACTATCCAGACATCTTATCTTACTTTTTCTTGTCTTTACAGTGCTGCCCAATCAGAGTGGCCTGGAAGCCCAGCATGAGAATTTGCTCTGGGGTGACCCAACCACCACCTGCAGCAGCCGTACCAATTGGAATCAAGTGATTATTGATGCAAAGGACACTAAAACTTGGACTTCTGGTTCCCCAAAGTCATTAGTCATAGAATGTGTCTTGGATGCTGACGCATCAGAAATTGTGAATTGCAGCATGAGTATGGCTACAGGAGCTAGCCAACACAGCCACTACCCAATCAGCAAAGCCAGTGTTAATCACTCCTCAAGTATGTTCTCTAGTCAGGGTGGCCCCAACAGGGGTTGGGCCTCTGAGGGCAAAACTGATTTGTCCATGGGTACCAGAGGCCAGTCCAATTGGGGCTCTTCAAATATAAACTTGAATCCCAGTGCTAACCCTGCCGCGTGGCCCATACTTGGACATGATGGCCCAGGGGTGGGGTCCAGGTCTGGGGTTATGGGTGGGTCAAGTTCGGTCCCATCAAATGTCTGTGGCCCAGGAGGCGTCGCGCCTATTCAAGGCACCAATGGAAATGGAAACCTTGTAGGAGACTGTGCTTGGGGAAGCCCAGACACTCCAGAGCAGCACCAGTCCCCAACAAGCATGACTTTCAGCATGGAGCCCCCAAACCTTAAAACTGATGGACTGAACACTAAAGCAGAGCCAATGAGCCCTGTTGATGGTTGGGGAAGAAATATGAGTCAGTCTCCCACTGAGCCAGCCACTGGAGATAGTACTGCTCGGTGGGGTAATGGAGACCCCAAGAGTGGAGAATCAAAAGACTCAAGCTGGGATTCTGGTGGCATCTCCTCTTGGGGACAGGGGGGAGGTGATGCAAATTGGGGCCACTGGAGCAAACAGTCAAGCACTGAAGGTACCAGGTGGGATGCAAATGATGGTACCACGCAGGAGTCAATGAATTCCTGGGGGACTGATGCTCCAGGCAGCGAAGGTAGCAAGGACAGCAGTGAAGGATGCGAAGGACAGAGAGAAAGGTCCTCCAGTATGGATGTTCCACTTTTGCCAAGGCAGGACTTGGATCCTCGTGTGTTGTGCAACTCTGGCTGGGGACAAACCCCTGTCCGGCAGCACACAGTCTGGGAAATGGATGAAAATCTTGGCCCCAAGGATAGCGGTGGTACTGAAGCTTTGGGTACTTCCTCTAATGCACCTTCAACTGGATCACCACCACATGCAGGATGTGCCAATCCCAACCTAAATGTGCCTCCTAGGATGGAATCTGGGAGCAAGACTGAGGGGCTTTCTCGACTTATGTCAACACCACGCTGGGGAGGATCATCCTCACCAACAAATCAGGCAAGCACTGGGTGGGGAGAGCCACCTGCTAATAAGAAAGCGTCCCATGGCTCTGTTGGTAGTTGGGGTGAGCCAGTGCCAGATAGCCCAAGCACAAATGGTTCCACTGGCCAGTTTTGGGGATCAGAGGAAAAGTCTTCAACGTGGGATGATGGCCCTACCCAAGTAAAGTCACAACCTGGAGGAAATGGACATAGTTCCTCCTCGGGCTGGGGAAATTGTGCAAGTGGAGATTGGGGAGAGCCTTCAGAAGGTAGGATGGAGGGTTCTCGTAGTTCCTCTTGGGATGGAGATGGAGGGAATTGGAAGGAAACCCAGAAGGGCTGGGGAAAAGCGGTTCCACCAGGAGGTGAAAATTGGCGTGACTCTCAACGTTCAAATGGTTCTGTCCAGGGTTGGGGTGGAAAGAATCCTCAAGAATCCATGGAGTCTTGGGGTGGCCCAAACTCTGTGAAGCAGGGTGGTTCTAACTGGAGGTCTACAGGAAGGCAGGAGCCAAGGGACGAGGCTACAGGCTGGGAAGAGCCTTCCCCTTCTTCAATACGAAGGAAAATGGAGATTGATGATGGAACCGCCACCTGGGGAGATCCTAATTCCTACAGAACCTGTGTAAACATGTGGGACAGAAATAATCCCTCCTCCCAGGGCAATCCAACTACCAGCAACAATGGGGGCAACAGCATCAACCATACAGGGCCTACTCACCACAGCCACAGTCAGACTCCAAACCACTCTGATGGGAACAACAATGGTTCTAATAACCAGTTAGGACCTTCTCAAAGTAGGATGCCCAAGGTGAACCCAGGTAAGTGAAGTTATATGTTTTGGTTTAGGAAGTGAAATCATTGTAATTGTGTTATTCAGTACACAGTATCACTAGTTTCATAAGTAAGGAATAAACCGTAAACTCCTCTGTCCTGAAAAAGTTGGAAAAGTTCTTGGATGTATTATAATTTACATCCGACTATTACAAAGCTCTGACACTGGAGGCTCTTTCCATCAATGCTAACTCTAACTTCCATCAACTCTGAGAGCTGCTGTTATAGAAAATTAATCAACACTTCCTGACCAATCAAAATCCAGAATTCAACAGCAGCATGGTATAAATCAGAAGTAAGCGACAAAAACCTCCTGTGTGTGAATGTAATGAGAGCTTGGAGGAGTTCTTTCCCAGAGCTGGCACTAACCCAGCTGTCAGAAGTGAGCTTGATGCAGGAGTTCTGTTTCAGAGCTTTAACAGAACCATGTGATGGCATGCATTCTGCACTGCTTCGCTGCCAGCTGGCGTGTGTCCTGCAGTTAAAAAGACACGTCCGCCTTGTGTTTGGCTGGACAGAATCGGCCCTCAGGCCCTGCTCCCGGCCCCATGAAAGCTTTTTATTTCTGTTCTTGGCAGCGTTCAGGAATGATGGCAGACAAAGACGTTTGCTGTCTGTTTTTTTTTTTTTCCCCTCTCTGTCAACCTGAGAGCAGGCTCTGTGCTCCACTCTATGTTTGTCAGATTGTATTACTATTTTTTTCCCCCCTGTGGAACGATGCAAACACATATTCGGGTGCCAGGCCACAGAGGAAGTTTTCATTTCCTGAAAATGTAGTTTCTGCATTAATGAACGATCAGTTGCATAACTGACATGAAAATGCTGCTTTTTAAGGAGTACCCTTAACCTTTTGTTTCAACGAAAGTGGAAAAATCCTTAATATTTTTCCAATAGTAATTTTATGTTCTCTGGTTCATCACCTTCCTTTTTAATCAGGTGAATCTCCAGACATGTTTGCTAAAATTTTGGTCCTAAAACTAATGTGATAAGATATGATCTGTAAATGGCCCAGAACAATAGGACCTTCATTGCTAGCTAGTAAACAGATGGTTTATTTGTAGGCTGGGGAGAGCTCCCCAACGTTCAGCCCAAATCTGAGTCCTGGGGGGAGCCGGATTCCTCGAGCCCCATGGTGGATAATGGCACTGCTGCCTGGGCAAAGTCACCCAAAGCCGCCGGAGTCTGGGGAGAAAACGGCCATGAATCTAGCGGATCCTTTGGCAGAGGCTCAGGAACCTCCAAACCAGGTGAGATCTGGGATTCTGGGAATGTGTCGACCTTTTAATTTGTCTTTAAGTTAATGTGTCTGTGGTTTTACAAGCTTTAGAAATATAAAAAAAAAATATTAATATTGTTTTTGAACCATACTGACACCTGGTGGTTGGACTTCATATCTATGACATTGTAAAATCATTGTGTTTTGTTTTTGAAGAGAATTTTTGATTTTGCACCTTTTTTATTTTGATACAGCCCCCAAATCTATGCAAGACAGCTGGGGGTCCGGTGGGGAGGAGATGGGCATTAGCAGCAGCCAGTGGGACATTGAGGATGGGGACATGTGGACAAGCCCCACCTCACAGGACAATACTTCTTCCTGTAGTTCCTGGAATCAACCCAAGAAAGGACTGCAGAAGGCACGAGCCATTTACAGATCTGAATTTGTGTTGTATGGTGAAATTTTGGGTTAATTAAGCATTAGTTTTTTGTTAAAGTATTACTCAAGAATAGAAAATGAGTGAACGTGGCCCTTTTTAAGGAATAGTATCTTCAATATAGTATCTTATTGTGGTATCTATTTTATTTATTTATTTATTTATTGCCACTGAAGGTTCTTCTCCAGGCAAATAAATTCATTCTTTTATTAATTGGCTCATTAATTAATTATCAAACGTTTACACAGTTAATTAAAATCATGCTTTAATGGGTATTAAGGCTTGAGTGATTTTTAATATTATGACATTTTAAATTCATAATCTTACTTTATAAATAAATAATGATCCATTATGTTGAATTTGGGGAATCACTTGCTAGCATGTATAATAATAAATTCTATATGTTTTAAAGTCCTTTATTCTCTTCATTTTAGACATCTTATTCTTTTTATTATTCATTTATTAATGGTTTGTATTGTGTGTGGGTTTGTTTTTTTTTTGTTTTTTTGGACCCCCTTCTCAGGGCAAAATTTCGACCAAACAAGATGAAGTTTGGATCATGAACCGACTGATCAAGCAGCTCACGGACATGGGCTTCCCTGTAAGCTCCTGCATAATCTTCATATCAGACATTTATAGTTCTCATGTGGGATAACAAACATTTAACACTAGGAATAGAAAACACAATGAAAAAGAAAATACAGAGCGATGCTTCATATGTATCCAAAAAAACCTGGAACTTTAGACACCAGTTCCTGGAAATATTGGTGTTGAATCCTGTTCTAAGTGTAATACCACCTTAAATACCTCCTTAAATACCCGTTACAGCAAATGTTAAATACGACCTTGAATTAATTTGAAATCCACTTTAATTCTATTGTAAATGCCATCTTAAATATCACTTTAAATATACTAGTGCATCTCAAACAATTAGAATATCATGAAAAAGGTTTTTTTTTGTAATTTAATTCAAAAAGGTAAATTTTCATATAGTCTGCATTCATTACATGTAAAGTGAAATATTTCAAGCCCTTTTGTTTTAATTTTGATGATTTTGGCTTATAGCTCATGAACATCAGAAATCCAGTCTCTCAGATTATTAGAATATTTCCAAAGAGCAATCAAAAAAAGGATTTACGATGCAGAAATGTCCAACTTCTGAAAAGTCTGTTCATTTATACACTCAGTACTTGTTTGGGGCTCCTTTACCATGAATTACTGCATCAGTGGGGCGTGGCATGGAGGCGATCAGCCTGTGGCACTGTTGAGGTGCTACTGAAGCCCGGGTTGCTTTGATCGCGGCCTTCAGATCGTCTGTATTTTTGGGTCGGGTGTTTCTCATCTTCCTCTTGACAATAGCCCATAGATTCTCTCTGGGGTTCACTGGCCAATCAAGCGCAGTAATATCAGGGTCACCAAACCATTTGGTGGTAGTTTTGGCACTGTGGGCAGTTGCTAAGTCCTGCTGGAAAAGGAAATCAGCATCTCCATAAAGCTTGTCAGCAGATGGAAGCATGAAATGCTCTAAAATTATGCACCTTTTCCAGCCAGCCTTTTCAGCAATGACCTTCTGTGGCTTACTCTCCTTGTGGAGGGTGTTGATGATCATCTTCTAGACAACTGTCAAGTCAGTCTTCTCCAGGATTGTGGTTGCCTGTACTGAACTAGACTGAGAGATACGTGGGATTTATACTGTTTTACTGAATCACAAAATTAAATATTGTAATAATTTGAGATGTTTTACATTTTTTTGTGCTGTAGGCCATAATTATCAAAATTAAAATAGAAAAATGCATGAAACATTAGTTTGTCTGTAATGAGTCTAGAATATATATATTACATTTTCATTTTCTTAAATAACTGATTGAAAATATTGACTTTTTTTTTACGATATTCTAATTGAGTTGCACTAGTTTCTTGTATACAGCCTTAAAATCACCCTAAATACCACTTGAAATGCAACTTAAATTCACTATAAATATAGCATTAAATAAACATTGGATCCACTTTAAATGCCACCTTAAGTCATCGTAAATCCACTTGCAATACAGCATTAAATCTCTTTAAATACCACCATAAATCTGTTAATTACCATATTAAATCCACCTTAAATTCTCTGTAAATACCATCCTAAATACCACCTTTAATTCTCAATCTAAATTCACTTTAGCCGGATTGTAAAGTGTGTGTGTGTGTGTGTGTGTGTGTGTGTGTGTGTGTCTGCTTCAGAGGGATCCTGCAGAGGAGGCACTGAGAAGTAACAACATGAATCTGGATCAGGCTATGAGTAAGTGCCAAACTCGCATGTTTACCACACACACACACACGCTGACACTTTGGCTCATTTTTCTGTCTGTGTTTAGCCGCTCTGCTGGAGAAAAAGAGTGATGGAGAAAAGCGAGGGATGAGGACGCTGTTATGTCGCCCTCCGAACCTCTCAAAAGATTTGTCACTGGACCGAACCGCCTTCCTGGACAAGGTACTGTGCTTTAACTAAAACACACGCGCGCGCGCACACACACACACACACACACGCACGCGCGCACAAAAACTTGTCCTGAGTTGACCTGATTTCTTGTTTCCTGCTGTGTGTTTTATAAGGACGGTGGCTTATCGGATGACACGCCCACATCACCCTTTATTCATTCTCCTGGCCTCAAACTGACCAACAGCAGCCTTTCTAGCCACGGCATGGGCGGAGTCTCACCAGGACTAATGCAAAACTTGAACAGCAGACAGGTGAGTGAGCCAAATCTGATATTAATAAAAATTCCACAAATCTTGTCATGTATGGCTTTTTGGTTAAAGTGTGTTTTATAAATTAAATACTTTATAATTCTTCTTATTTCTTGTTTTTAATATTATATGGCTTTACATTATTGAAATAATACAACATAATTAAAATTTATCTAATTGGGTTTATTTATTTATTTTTAAATAAATCCATGTCTTTCTGTCTTTCACAGATGAATGGAATGTTTGGTAGTAATGGAGCAGCGCAATCCAGGGCTCCACCCCCTCAAGCACTAAACTCCGCCCATCATCCCCCACTACGTGCTCAAGTGCCTCAGTTTCTCTCCCCTCAGGTATATAAAATGTTTTTTAACCCCAAAATTCCAACCCAACGTTGTATCCCAATCATACTGTGTCCCAACATTCCGGCCCGCTATCCCAGCAGATCAGCCCAGCATTTGATCAACTCTCAGCTGTATTTCAACAGTCTGGCCCATCGTTTTGTATCGCAGCATTCCAGCTCAAGATCTTATCCCAGGCATGCTATATCCAAACGTTAGGGCCCACCATATTATCTGAATATGTTGGTATCCCAACATTCCCACAACTGTATCCTAATGTCCCGACTCCCAATATTCCACCCCAAAACATTCTGCCTCAACCTGATGCTCCCAAACTGTATTCAAGCAATACAATATCCAAGTATTCCTCTCCCGCATTTTAGCTCAACTTTCCGCTCAGAGATTTGCTACAACATTTTTCCCCTTCACCAATAAGTCACTGATCATTTTCGCCAGCATTCTGTCATGACTTTATTTACGAGTCCGGAGCGGAAGTGAATGTGAGGCTCACTGTACTGTAATCTGTTCTCGTTCAGGTTCAAGCACAGCTCTTACAGTTTGCAGCAAAAAACATTGGCCTGAATCCTGCACTTTTAACCTCACCGATAAATCCTCAACAGATGACCCTGCTTTACCAACTCCAACAACTGCAGATGGTGAGAGGGGGAACGGGAGGGAAGAGGAGGGGGGGATGACTGAGATTGTGGAAAACCGTGGAACGTGGGATCTTTTGTTTGAAAGAACGAGGGTGTGTAACGGAGTGACTCGGTTATGGAATTAGGAACGGACAGAAGCAGACAATGAATGATACCACCAGCCTTAATGTCTTATTCCAGCTGTATCCTAAACATTTCAGCCAAACCTTTTATCCCAACCACATGGTGTTCTCGAATTTCAGCCCAGTATGTTATATTATTCCATTAGTTTATCCCAGGCATACTGTATCACACAGTCCCAGTCCTACTGTAGCCCAACACTCTGACCTAAAGTTTGTATTCAAACATCCTCACCCAACATTTTATCCAAGCCGTACAGTATTTCAGTGTTGTGAGAAGGAAGGAAGAAGGGTGTGATTACTGGAAACAGTGATTTAGTGATGGAATCAGGAAGAGAGAAAGTGAAGGAGGAAAGAACTTGTAAAGGAAATGAGTCAGAGATTGAGTTATAGAACGAGTGACGGTGTAACGGAGGGTGTGTGTGTGAGAGAGAGAGGCAGCAGATACTCTGGGTTCTTTTTTTGCTCTGTCTATTTAGAAATGTACAGACCATGATGCATTCTCTATTTTAATGGTATTACTCCATCACATTCTGTGCTCTCTCTGTCTCTCTTTCTACACATATACCTCAACCCTCTTCTTTTTCTCTGGCACTGTCCTCATCCCTTACTGTCTCTCTCTCTCTCTCTCTCACACACACACACACACACACACACACACATCTCTCTCTTTCTCTCTCTCACACACACACACACCCCCATCTCTCTCTCTCTCTCTCTCTCTCTCTCTCTCTCTCTCTCTCTCTCAGGCATATCAGCGTTTGCAAATTCAGCAGCAGATGATGCAAGCTCAGCGAAATGTTTCTGGTCCCATTAGACAACAGGAGCAGCAAGTGAGGAAACCACACACACACATACATACGTACTTTTCTATTCACAGTTCTATGTAAATCACATTTGTGTCATTTTAAAATTGACAGTCTCAACATATTTTATATTAATATTTCCTCCCAGAATTCCTCCCCAAAATTCCACAGCAGCATTTTATTTTAACATTCTGTCCCAAAATTTTATCTCGTCCATAACCCTGCCTGTCCCTCTGCTCCAGCATTTTCCCCCCAAGATTTTATTTTTACAGCCCAACTGTTTCCCAAAATTCTACACCAGCCTTTTATTCCAACTTGACTTTATCCCAGCATTCTTCCACGATGTTTTACATACACTGTTATGCATTCCAACATTCCACCCAGTGTTTTTAATCCCACCGGCTAAATCCCAGAATCCACCCCAGCAGTTTTCCCCAACACTTTATCCCAGAGCTGTATCCCAAACACACTGATGTTGTACTGCATCATAAATGTTCTGCTCTAGCCATGACTCTTTATTTTAGGTTTGCACAGCTCTCCCACCTAAAATCTAATCTCTCTCTCTCTCTGCCAGGTTGCACGTACAATCTCAAACATGCAGCAGCAGATTCAGCAGCACCAGAGGCAGTTAGCTCAGGCCTTGCTGATGAAGCAGCAGCACCAGGCCTCGTCCTCTCACTCTTACCCCAGCCTCGGCAAGCCAAACCTGGACACCTTCCCAGGAAACTCCCAGGCTTCTACAGGCCTCTCCATGTCAGACCTGCACGCCAAAGAGCCGCACGCATCTCCCAGCTCCTTCAGCACATATCCTCTGTGTAAGAAACACCTTCTCTGTACTTGGGCTTCCATAACACAGTAAACATTTCTTTAACTTGTAGTGAGGCTTCTAAATATAAAAAACGGATGTGTTTGTTTGTGTGCAGCTGGACTGAACGGGGGTGTGGGTGTGGGCTGCATGGACGCTCTGAAGGACACTCAGCCCCAGCCTCAGTCTCGGTTGTCCCAGTGGACTCACACCAGCTCCATCGACTCCATCAGCACCACCACCAGCCCCAGTAAATCACTCTGACTATCTTACCATTCAGGAGTTTATCCCAAAATATAAAGTGAAAATAATGTAGGATAACGAGGTAAAGACATGATTATATACAGTGGGGAGAACAAGTATTTGATACGCTGCCGATTTTGCTGGTTTTCACACTTGCAATGCATGTAGAAGTC
>JAPFFA010000023.1:2969529-2983593 GCA_026153275.1 Sciades herzbergii
TCCAGGGGGCCCTTCTGACCAGTGTTCATCACCAATATGTTATAAATAATCTGACACCAACGAAAAATGTATGAAACTAAAGTTTTTTCAATTCCAAATGTGAAAATACAATGGTAAAGAACAATAAAAAAACAAAATAAATAAGCCCTCGGGCCCCGACTTTCGGGGGGCCCCTGGGCCAGGGGGCCCCAAACAGTTGCCTGCCTTGCCTGTTCACAAGCTGCTCGTCTGAGTGCATCATTTACAGATATAAGATATATATACACACAGTGTATCATATACAGATATACATTACTCTGTCCACATTCACTGGATATGAGCAATCGCATGCTCTGATTGGCTACTCTAATCAGATACTCGGATATCAGCTCATATACTGTGAGTAGAGAAAACAAAATGGTGGAGCATGTTGCTAAACCAACCGAGGATGAAATAAAAACTCAACTCGAAAACAAAACCACAAAAAAAAACAGCAACAAAATATGGAATGAAAATATTTGATAGTAAGAACGTATCTTTTTTTTTTTTAATTTTCCAAGAATTATTATTATCTTGCATTTTTCACAAATTGCTCCTGTCATTTCGCCGGTTTGTTTACATTCTAAGTGGAAATGATTTTGTCAGACGTTTTGTATAAGTTTTTATGGATCGAATTCGCATAAAAATAAAAATGCTCTGTTTCTCAAAATCCAGTGAATGTGGATCGAATAAAACAGTTATTCCACTCAATCTGGTCGTACATGGCTTATAGCCGATTATCAGCTCATGTACGACTCGATTTTGTGGAATAACTGTTAAATATTGTCTGGCTTTTTTTCGTGGTATTTCAGATACTGTATATTCCATTCCATGATACTGAACGAGTTGAAGACGAGTAACTGAATGGAATATATCTGATAGACCACGAAAAAAGCCAGCCAATATTATTATTATTATTATTATTATTATTATTATTATACACATTCCTTTTGGGTGTTCATCGCGTCTTTCTCTTTCAAAATTCTCACAAAATCTTCCGTATTTTTTTTAAGGAAGCAAATCTGGCGGCCATGCTTGTTTACAAATTGTCCCAGTCGCTCGCTAGCGCGGAAGTTTTACGTCTCTGACGTGTGATGATGTCATGTTATCTTGACAACCGTGCAATATCGTAAACCATATTCAACGCTCATTCTCCATTGGGTAGAGTGACGTAATACACGTAGGATAAGCGATACGCTAACAATATTGCATGCTATCGAACCAAATGAATGAAACCTGCTAGAAGGGAATAGAACACATTTTTATTCCATGGAAAAAGTGTCCCGTATGGATAATAATGATCACTTTTATCGCACCGCGCTGCTGAATTCTGGATTGTGATTGGTCAGATTTGTGATTGACTGATTCATTTTCTCGAACAGCAGCTCTGACAGTAATGCAGCTGCAAATCACTGGATCACGCTCGTTCTAACGCGGTCGCTCAGCCACAGCATCAAAATGGATTTGATATGGAGAAGTTTTCTAGAAGGAGATGTTTATGGAACTTTTACAGAAGGAGTCTCCAGTGTCAGTGTTTTCGACATCATGTTTAAGAAGGGCTTTATAAGGAGTGAATGATCATCTTAACCAGCAGGTGATCTGATTCGGTTTGGAAATCGATCCAAAGAGCGTCAAGGTCACAGCAAGGTCATATGTCGTAGTGGAGATTGGCATCGAGTTCGACTTGCTTTTAATTGATTTGTGTTTAGTCGTAGATTATTGTGATGCTTCCACTGTTACTATAGAAACAGTTCCAGTCATGTATGTGCTCTGATATATCCATGTGATTCGAGTTGTCATAGAAGCAGATAAATAAAGTGTTTATGCGAATTAATTTGCGATTATATTTTGCATCTTGCGGATGTATGGAAGTTACTGATGGTTTTCTTTTTTTAAATCACAAATTCATAATTTCTTTCCTGCTTTTGCTTTTTTTTTTCTTTTGTCAGAAACTGAGCATTCAGATTGATGAGAACGCCCTCCACGAGATCCTCAACGAGGTGGATCTGAACAAAAATGGGCAGGTGGAGCTGGACGAGTTTCTGCAGGTACAGAGAGCGAGCCTGGAGTCGGCTTTACATCAACACGGTTAACGATTACAGTACAGCTTGTGTATTTATAGCTCATAGATCTTCCAAAGCGCCTCATTAACTGTCTTTTGTTCCACCTTTATTTGAGTTTAAGAAGCGACGCTTGATAGAAACCCCTGCTGAGGGAGACCAAGGTGTGGCCATGTCACTACCGCGTACAGTGTGTCCTCACCTGAGTCCTGACAGGCCAGGAGCAATTAAAAGCTCGAAATGTCCTCGTGGCAGTTAGAATAACGAGCGTGCGGTAAATTAGCACGAGACTTGCGGATTTTTGTCTGCTTGTAACCGAGCAGGGATTAGATTACGGGTATAATTGATAGGAACGAGAGGACAGGTGTTAAAGTTGGACGATCTCTGTCTGTTTTAATTATAGCCCCGCTCCGAAGGAAGGGGGTACACTGGTTTACCTCTGTCCGTCCATTCGTATCTCCGTACCTCTGTCTGTCCGAAACGCCCTTTTTCTCAGCAACCACAAATCATAGCCACTTGATACTTGGTATCGAGCTTCATTTTGGGGTTCTATACCGTGTAAAGCGTTTTCAGGTCTGTCGCACATCAACTTCCTGTTTACCGACTGAATGTATTTACAAAACGTATAACATGGATTTACAAAATTTTCGTAACATTTTTCTCAGCAACTACGAATCAAAATTCCTTAATATTTGGTACCAAAGTTCAGCTTGGGGTTCTATACCGTGTAAACCGTTTTCAGGTCTGTCGCACATCAACTTCCTGTTTACAGGCTAAATGTATTTACGAAACATACGTATAGCATGGATTTACAAAATTTTCATAACACTTTTCTCAGCAACTACAAATCACAACTGCTTGATATTTGGTACCGAGCTTCAGCTTGGGGTTCTATACTGTGTAAACCATTTTCAGGTCTGTCGCACATCAACTTCCTGGTTACAGACTGAATGTATTTACGAAGCATATGTATCGTGTGGATTTACAAATTTTTCATAACACTTTTCTCAGTAACTACAAATCACAACTGCTTGATATTTGGTACCAAACTTCAGCTTGGGGTTCTATACCATGTATACCGTTTTCAGGTCTGTCGCACATCAACTTACTGGTTACAGACTAAATGTATTTACGAAACATATAACATGGATTTACAAATTTTTCGTAACACTTTTCTCAGCAATTACAAATCACAACTGCTTGATATTTGGTACCAAGCTTCAGCTTGGGGTTCTATACCGTGTATATCGTTTTCAGGTCTGTCGCACATCGACTTCCTGTTTACCGACTGAATGTATTTACGAAACATATAGGGTGGATTTTGACACTATTTCAGAATGACAGTTTACCAAGATGCTGTTTGAAATCCCTGGGTTAATTATTTGTTGAAGTCAACATTAGCTCACAGTTGATCTTTTTTTAGACTGAATGAGAGGCCACTGGTGAAGTGTGTGTGTGAGGTAATATTATGTCACATGACCTAGATGCTTTTACTAGCGATGCATCTCATTAGATCCGCTTTCCTAATTGGTTTAGCTCATGAGTGCCGTCCAGAGGGGACAGATCTCAGACAGCCGATTGGCCATCCTGATGAAGACAGTGGAGGAAGGGTTGGACTCGAGAGGACCCGTGTCGGTGGACCGCAGCGGTGGAGGAGTATGAGAACTTCAGCGAGAACCACAGATCTAACCAGGTGTCCACTGAAAGAGATTTTTTTTAAAAAAGAAAGAAAGACCTCCTGAGTTCTTTTATTATTGTGAACTTTCAGGTTGTCTTGCATTTATTTAAAGCAGAGTTTAGCAGGAACACTTTAATACGAATGTCTGAAAGCGTTCTTTTACACACCGAGGGAATGAATTAAGACAGTATTTGCTTGAGAGTGTGCCAGAAATGCATCATCATCATCACCTGACATTATTTAACCAATCAGAAAATGAGATTTTCAAGATTAAATACACAACTAACAGCTTCTTCGTTAGCGTAGGTGTGATTAACGCCTAGTCATAACCGCTGACCAATAACTTAATAACGGCGCCAAACAAGAAGAGAGTCCGTATCGATACACAATGAAACCAAGCAAACGGTTGCAACTTCTAAGTTGACCAAGTCGGGCACTTAGTGCTTGGACCCCGTAATCGCTGTTGAATGTATATACAGTTATATACGATTTAATATTCTTAACTATTCAGCAGTAACGCAAAAGCAAAGTTAAAAACACTGATCAGTGATGCGATACAAGAAGTAACCTGCTCTCTCTTGGCACCAAACTTGGTAGGCGGGGTTAAAACCACACCCAGTCAATGTTGTGGTGCTATAATTAGCTATAATGCACATCTCCATTCCTTATGATATTATAACGTCTGTCGGTTGAATATTTATCGAACCAAATAAGTTATAACTTCCACATTGGCGCTTGGACTCATTAAACACTTGAATTTCTGTAGAATTTTCAGCGTTCTGGCAACCTTGGGTAAATTTTGAGCGAAGGTTGCTTGTATCAGCCTGTAGAACACTGCGTGTGATACTGTAGATACTGTTGTATTTTGTTCCTGTTGCTGGTTAGCATGTCCGGTGTGTGACGAGTGCCGTCCGAGTGTCCCAGCACCTTTATTATCATGTTTCTAGCTGTGCCATTTGGACTGAGTGTCTTGTCCAAAGACTCCTAAATGACTGGCGTGAACGTGTGCGAGATGCTGCGGGCCAAGCTACTGTGATGCACTTTTCCTGCACGTTTTCTCTTCCTGTTCATGTTTACACTCGCTGCACGATTTTACACATCTACTGATACTGATTTTCCAGCACTCCTGCCATTTAAGTTATCTGTTTATATGATATCTCACTGATTCTAAGGGAATAGTCGAAATTTAGGACCAAATGAAAGCAAAACAATGCTCCATCACTTGGGCTGCTTGGACTGCATAATCGCTAACTAGCACAGTCCCGTTGTAATAGTGCTAGCCTGTAGTGTTCGCTTGTGATTTTTTTTTTTTGGTATTGAATTAATGTTTTGTTTTGTTTTTTTTTCCTCCTGAATACGCACAATGTTTTTGATCCAGTTTTATTCAATCAAAAATCCAGTCAGTTGTAAATCGATTTGTTTGTACGACTTGTTCCTGCTTTTGAAGCTTAATATAATTTTAATCAAATTATTATTATTATTATTATTATTATAGATGTTTAACAGGATACATAGTGTACTACTGCAGTCTTAAGCAAGTGCTAGCTTTATTACGCATTTATAAAGAATACATTTAATGTGCCTTGTTTTCTATAATGATTACACAATCGTATATTTTACTATTTTAATTTATTTGTGTAATAATTATACCTATTATTATTATTATTCAGACAGTAAATCCTGAGAAAGGCCACTTTTTTTTTTAATTGTACCCGGATCTCTGGACACGGTGCGACAGCTGTTCCAGTGTCAGCGTCTGATCCAATAGGGGTTAAATAACTGATTTGTTTATCATATGTTGTGTCTGGATGAAATTTCACTCCGTTCCTGAGTAAGAGAGATGCGTTTCAGGGAAAAATAAATAAATAAATAAAAACTGTACAGTAAATGACTCTGCAACACCTGAGAAATGCAATTACGGAATTAAACACAATGAAAGACAATTAAACATATCTGGTTGCATCATTTGGGGGTTTGGGGTCTTCTTTCGTTCATTTGTGTTCAACGATGTTGATGTCATTTTCCAATACAGATGAAGCAGGTATGTCTCTCTCTCTCTCTTTCTCTCGTATACAGTTCTTCACTATTCTAATCTAATTGACTTCAAATCCACCGTCTAAATCTATTACACCCTCATTTTGCTGATTGATGAGAATCATACATACGCAGCCTGTCAGCACTGAGGTGTCCCTTTCTTTATCTGCCTGTCCAATAATCCCTCAGACGGCCCGCTCCACGCCGAGGGATGAGGAAGGCCGTGGCGGTGCGATCAGCGCCCAGGACAATGCAATTAAACCACCAGCACAGCCGCGGAGCTGCCGCTAATCCTCGGCCTCATCTGAGCTGCTGCAAGACTAGCCGTGTCAATCCGGCATGATTGCTTGATTATAATAACCATAATAACCTCGGTATGAGCCTTCGCAGGATCTGTGGCCAGACAGGCCAGAACTAGAAAGAGTGGAGATCAGGAAATCAGAGCTGAATACCTACTTCGGGTGTTTTAGAGTAACAAGTGATCCTGCGTCTTACTCAATACTCGATATCTCACCATCTCGAAGTTGATTATTTTCCATTTTATGCATAAGCAGGCTATAAACAAAAAACAGCTTGTCATGTGAACAGGAAATCATGTCAGAGCGAGACGGTCAGTGACGGTGTAGCTCACTCCGGCCCCGTCTAGTCCAGAAGGAAAGATCTAAACTGGGCTACCTTGCGCAATAAATGTTTCAAGCTATATATAGAAGTGATATCCACCCTAGGAATACCGACCTATTCACCAGAAAGAATCCAACACGGCGAGGAATTGACCGATTTTTGTTGAACTGCTCATTAAGGCTTAATTAGTCCATAGTTTCATTAATAATTGTAATGAAGTAAATCTGGGTAGAAGTTCTATGCACCCTAGGTACCCCTACCTTCATGCCAGGAAGAATCTAAATCAGTGAAGAATTGAGGGAGAAGAAGTGATTTTCGTGTGGAAACTGCTCATTAGGGATTGATTAATTAATCCATATCTTCAATTATATGTTAATTGAAATTATGCACCCCAGGCAGATCTACCTACCTGCCAAAAAGAATAAAAATCGGTGAAGAATTGAGAGAGAAGAAGCGATTTTTGTGAAATGTGGACGATGACAGACAACACATGATGGCGTAAGTTACAAAGCACTGAAACTGGAGACTCCTTCGCTCCATGAGTGTTTCTTCATCCAGTTATATGGCGTATTCCTCATGCAAGCCTGTGTACGTTGTTACCATTGACACAATAATCAATAACATGTTCAAACAAGTACGTTAACATAACCTGTGATTATAGACTTGCTGCTGTTATGGAAAATTAATCACCGTCTGACTAATCAGAACGCAGAATTCATCAGCAGCGTGGTGTCCGTTAAGCGCTGGTCCTCGTCTTTTGAAAGAATAACAGTAAACGAACATGCTGCAGCTCTTCTGATTCTACTTTATCCAATGATGACGGTGACAATTCGGTCCTGATAGGCGTGGCTTCTTTTAGGATGACTCCGCCCCCACTGACAGGCCCCAGGGATTCCGTGAACAGCTTGATGAAGATGAAAATGATGTAAATCTTCCGTATGCTACAGTTTTCACACAGTCACCAGATGTCAGTCCAGTCCAACACTGATGAGAGAGCGACAGCGTTCTCCTTCACCATCCTCATCCTCATCATCACATCACTTGGAGATGTGTAGAATCTGAAGTCATGATGTTTTGGAGTCCAAACTACTTTATGTTGGGGTTTTTTCCACTTGTCTCTCATTTTCTGTGTTGTTAATAATCAAGGAGCGAATCTATCTGACTCATAATACTTCCAAAACATCCAGCTGGAACCGTGCTGGTTTTGTAACTTCCTGCTACGTCTCCATTTCCTCCCTGAAGATTCAGGAAGCAGGTTATAAACTGATCCCAAACAGAAGATGCGTCTTTGGTGCAATGGAGCATTTTTAATCATATAGAGGATCAGACAAATTACAGGGCATGAAAGCTTTTTTTTTTTAAAAACACTCGATTACACTCACCGGCCACTTTATTAGAAACACCCATCCATCCATCCATCCATCCATCCACCTGCTGTTTTGTTTTCTGCAGTTTTCTAATCAGCCGATCCCTCGACAGCAGCACGACGCATCAAATCATGCAGATACAAATCAAGAGCTTCAGTTAATGTTCACGATGTTCAAACATCAGAATGAGAAAAATTGTGATCTCACAGTGAAGTGTGACTTTCTTTCACTATGGCATGTGTGTTGGTTTGAGCCAGATGAGTATTTTTGGTTTGAGGATTTCAAAAACTGTTGATCTTCCTGGGGTTTTCACGCACAATAAACAGTCTCGAGAAGTTTACACAGAATGGTGCGAAAAACCATCAAATGAGTGAACAACAGTTCTGTGGGTGGAAACGTCTTTGGTTTAAGCTGCCAGGAAGGATAGTAACTCATATAATCACTCTTTACAACCGTGGTAAGCAGAAAAGCATCTCAGCATTCAACAGGAAACAGAAGAACACATTGGGTTCCACTCCTGCAGCCAAGAACAGGGATCTTAGAATCAACAACAACAACAAGTTCCTATTAAAGTGGCCGGTGTGTGTATTCATATCATGTTATAAAGCATTCATAAGGTGTAATTTATTCATGAAAACGCATTGTGAATAAGTTGTGTTCATAACAAGAACCTTTGTACAATGCATCATAACTCCTTTTTGTTCCTTTCGACTTTTTGAAAGTCTACGACTGAACACAACGCACTCGTAAACCAGGGCAGAATTTATTTATGATACTGTATATGGTGATATAAACACTTACGAACACTGCTTTCTGTTAATTTATTTATATAACTGGATTACAAACAGTGCTATAAATGTTTCATGATCAGTAATTATAACAAGATGCATAATTCATAATGAATGCATTCGTAGATCATTTTATATAATACAGTTGTGGTCCTTGGACGTTCCCATTGTATTGTGTGTTGGTCAATCCAATGAGTGCTGTGAACAGACCCTTTTTATGAAGGCACAGAGACGCTACCAGCTGTAGTCAATCATGATCACTAACAGGAAGTTAAGAGACCTCGGCCTTGGCAAGATAAGAGACATTTTAGAAGTTTCAGCACCTCGGAATTAATAATCTAAGTGAGCGTATGTATATTTTTGACCCTGTATGTATAGTTTTGACTCTGTGTTGATTTCAGAAAACCCAAAGAAAATTAAAACTTGCGCACCAAATTCTAGTGTATTTATTTTTAATTAAAGCTGTATGCTGTACAATCATTCTGCTACAGAAAAAGAACAGTTCAAAGAAATGACTGAAAGCCCAAATATTGACATGACATTCATATCCAAGATGACATTCATGTCACTGTATGTAAACTTCTGACCACAACTGTACATACTACATATATATATTTGCAGAAAGTGTAATTTTTTTTTTTACATTTTTTATCTATTTAAAGCTTTTCAAATACAAACAACACAGTATTTGTTGTGTGAGGACGTGTGTTAATCCCTGAATGACAGAACTCAGGAGGATTTCCCTCGTTGAAACGGCATTGTGGGTCGTGAAGGAATTTGCTCTCTCGGTTCCTTTCAGAAATATCTCGCCGCTGTCCCGCACTGAGCTCAAGGCCACTTTTTGTTTTTGGCGAAACATGTTTTTCGCTTCCCACACGCTCCATCAGCCAGTAGTGGGAAACTGGCGCGGTTATCCGACCCACATGAATGATTTACACTGAAATGCACACACTCCATCAGAATCACACTTATAAAGTACACTCCCCGGACACTTTATTAGGAACTTGTGGTTGATTCTAAGATTCCTGTTCTTGGCTGCAGGAGTGGAACCTAATGTGTCGCATGCTGAGATACTTTTCTGCTCACCACGGTTGTAAAGAGTGATTATGTAAGTTACTATATCCTTCCTGGCAAAAAAGCTCGAACCACCTCAAATCTGTCCATTTTCCTCTGACCCTCTCTTATCAACAAGGTGTTTGTTTTGTTTCCACCCACAGAACTGTCGCTCACTCACTCGATGTTTTTTTGCTTTCTGCACCATTCTGTTGTGTGTGAAAACCGCAGGAGATCAGCAGTTTCTGAAATACTCAAACCAGCAGTCCATCTGGCTCAAACCAACACACATGCTACAGTGAAAGAAAGTCACACTTCACTGTGAGATCACAATTTTTCCCATTCTGATGTTTGAACATCGTGAACATTCACCGAAGCTCTTGATTTGGATCTGCATGATTTGACGCAAGAGATCGGCTGATTAGAGAACTGCGTAAACATTTTGAAAACACGTTCTAGTGTTGCGTAATGGATTTGCTCAGTATGGACGGGAATAAAGGTTAATTTATTTCACTAATTTTTTGGAAGGAGTCTCCAATTTTAGTGGAAAAGCTAAGTCTTGGTCTCGGGACAGAGGAGTTTACTCTTTGCATTTGCTCTGTAACAGAACATGACAAGCTGCGTTGTTGTTTTTTTGTTTTTAATTTTGTTTTGCCTTATTAACGAGAGAGAATGAAAAAGAGGCTGGTGAGGAAATGACTGCTGCTGTAATGTAAGTAGAATAGGAACTGATTTTTTTCATGTCTTTCGCTAATAACTGAGACTGAGACTTGCATGTCTTTGATACTTTAAAATAATTCATGATAAATGTTTTGCTGTTCAGAGTTACGGTGACTCCTCTCCTTTTGATTACTTTTAAATAAGTTACTTTTAAATGCTTTTTTACTTTTAAAAGCGTCGACACTTTTTAACTTTGACTCATCACTCGCTGCCTGTATTTACACTCCTGGAAGATGCTCATATCTAAAGAGATGTAAAAAAAAAAAAACATGCTGAAAGTTCTGCTCTGAAGCAAAGTTCTGTTCAGTAATGGCGTAGTTGTACTGTCGTTATACGCCAGGATATGACGGTGAGGTTAACCTGGAGCAGGCCGCAGTCCCCGGGCCTCAGCGCTGACAAACCTGTCAGTACCTGAACCAGGAAAAAAAATAGATTAGATCCCAATTAGAGCGCTTTCTCATGCTGCTGTTAAAAGCAGGCGAGTCAAAGCTTGAGTAAAGGTCATCAGGAGATTTGAGTGACAGCTCCGGCGTCCTCAGCTCCTAATTTCCACTGTTTTCTGGACGTGTCTGGATCCAACAACCACCAAGAGCCATTAATTTCCAGGAGTAACGGGTTACAGAGCTGGCCGATGTACGGAGACGTGTTCTCCAACCACAGCAAGTGTCAAGAAGGGATTAGGGAGCATGTAAGTGCAGCAGGGATCAAATCTGTGGACATCTGGTCATACATTACAGCCGAGCTGTCCGAAAGTCAGTCCACCTCCAGGAACACATTGGAACCATGATAAAGGCTAAACATGAGGTACGTCGTGCGTTTGATATTTCAACCCACAATTTAAACATTTGTCCCTTTTCAGTCCGTTCTGTTTATCTTCATGAAGTGCTGATGTAGTCGAGATTTAACTGAATCTATGGACACTTTGGATTGAACAGATCTGAAAAGTGGGTGGAGTTTTTGGTTTGTTTGTTTTTTCTTCTTCTTTTCTTTTTGAAAGCTTGCCTGCTTCAGGGACCGAGATCCTGCTGGAGGAGATGAAACCCAAAAAGAAAGAAAAGCATTGTTTATGTTGATGCTGAGCTGTAAAGAGCGGGTCACTAAAGGTCATGGTGGAGGATTACCAGATTTGAGAACGACTTGAAACTAACCTGAAATGTTGAGGAATAGGAAAAGGTTCATGTCTTCTTCTTCTTCTTAGCTCGGCTCTTTTGAGGGGAATCCCAGCTCATAAAACTTTATTTTAAAAGAGTGGTACATGATAGCAATGGGAGATGAATTATTCGCTCATCCAGCCAACAAGTGATGAATTCATGTGTTGTCCAGTGTCCGTCCGGCGTCGTCCACATTTCACGAAAATCGCTTCTTCTCTCTCAATTCTTCACCAATTTTGATTCTTTTTGGCAGGAAGGTAGGTCTGCCTGAGGTGCATATAGATAACTTCTACCCAAATTTGTGTAATTGCAATTAATATATAATTGAAGATATGGAGTAATTAAGCCCTAAGGAGCAGTTTCCACACAAATCACTTCTTGTCTCTTAATTCTTCACCGATTTTGATTCTTTCTGGTACGAAGGTAGGGGTACCTAGGGTGCATATAACTTCTACCCAGAAGTGAGGTAGTACTCATTATGTGTACTATACAGTTAAAGTTCCCATACACTCCTCATGTAGATTATGTTGACTTTTGACTTGACTTAAAGACTCGAGTTCAAAGATTTGAGACTTGACTTGGATTCTCAGGTAAACACTTGAGACTTGGACTCTTAGGTAAAGACTCAAGACTTGACTTGGACCAGAAGGTAAAGACTTGATACTTGACTTGAAGGTAAAGACTCAAGATTTGACTTGGACTCTAAGGTAAAGATTCGAGACTTGACTTTGACTCTAAGGTAAAGACTCGAGACTTGGACTCTTAGGTAAAGACTCAAGACTTGACTTGGATTCCCAGGGTGGATATAGCTTCTATATATAGCTTGTATATAGTGTATATAGCTTGCAACATTTATTGACCCACTTTAGATATTTCCTTCTGGACTAAATGGGGCCGGAGTGAGCTACACCATCATTGACGGTCTCATTATTATCATTCAAGTTATTTTTTACACTGTTTTGATTGTCTGAGCGAACTGCAAATAACTGCCTATAGATAATGTTCTGCTCATGCACAGGTGCTCCGTACTTTTGTCAACGTGGCTCGCTTCCCAAAATTGACAGACAGTGAGTTGGCTTCTTTTGTTGAAAGTAAAAACAGTGAAAACACACACAAAAAAACCCCCTCATCGCCTGAACTTTATAATCAGTATTTTTTTTAAACTGAATGATAAAACAATTATTGAACTCAGTTTTCACAAAATATCATGATTTGTTTGTTTCTGCCTTCGGCATCGGCAAATAATTGCTTGCGAGACGCTAACAACTCACAATATTTTGTGAAAGCCTCATCCAATAAATTGCTTATCATTCAGTTTCAGTGTTTACTGAGCTCCAGTACAAAATCATATTTCTGTACAAATGATGGAAACACAACACACCATTTAATTCATTTTTAAAGTATTGTAGAAGTCGTCCTTTCAGTCCTTTCACTGCTCGTCATTCTTGAATAATCATTCTGCGGTGTTATTGAAAGAAAATGTTCTCAGGCATTATAACAAAATCCAGCTTAAAGGACCTGATTTTGAGTCGGGTCAGCGCTGTAAACGCGTCCCAGCTTTAGAACAAATTCTAGTCACATATTGGTGACTTTTCTGATCTTTCTGAAATGGAACAAAAATCTGATAAAATATATAAATATCAGATGGCTGTTGTTGTTGTCAGCAGTAGCCTAAATACTAATCTGATTTGGCAAAGATGTTGTTCTTGTTCTTGTTGTGAAACGTAGCTGATGTTAGCTTGTTTACTCAGGCACATTAGATAGAAGTCATCTTTCCAGAAAGTTCCTCAGGGCGTCTGGTTCCAGAGTGAAATAAAGTTTGAGCCGTTTTAAGATGCAAATCCAAACAACGGCATTGAGCTCAACTCCTGTGTCATGTACAGGTGTCATGTAGCCTGATGACGAAGTGTTAGCGACACTCCTGACATATTTCTGAAAATTCTGCCATGACATTAAGCTGGAGATGTTCTGCTCTAATGGAGATGCAGGTAAGAAGAACCCACAGTACACTTTACTGGAGACTGTTTCTCCATCACACGTCTCTAATATTTAGGGACAAAAAAAAATAATAAAACACCACGAAGGAACTAATGGCAGCATGAGAACCGCAACTGTCTGAGAGGGAGAGGAGGAGAGGAGGAACCAAACACAACAACAACAGATATCACACACATTATTACAGACAGGACAATCCCTGTAAAGACCCAATTCTCTCCGTCATCTGTATTTTATTTTAATACAATTCTGACCTCAAATTATATTCTCCTTTTGTCCATCAATCAACTTCAGCACTCGGACATCTTCTAACACACTTTGAATATGTTATAAATATCGATATTTTTTTCTAAATATGAGTTTGTTTTTGTAATTGAATTGTTCCATTTACATGTGAATACACGTGTGTTTTTAGTATGCTACGAAATAACTGTTAAAGTGCATATTCTGGACCAATTTCGCTTTTTTTTTTTATATGAAAGTATGTCCCTTTATACACTCCTCCAGAAGGGTAATTTTGCACAAGGCCATCTGTCTACAGCAGAAAAAAATAAAATAACAAAACGCGTCTGGAAAAAT
>JAPFFA010000023.1:3193630-3204587 GCA_026153275.1 Sciades herzbergii
GACAGAACGCTACTTCCTGTACACAATCAGCGGTGAAATGGAATACGTTATTGTTGAGTTTCTGTCCAGTTTTTTTAATTTAACAATGTTTTTTTTTTTTTTACTGAAGAAATCAATTGTTTTAAGTTGTTTAGCTCTGAAAACGGGGGGGAGCGTCTGTTAGAGCGGGAGCGTCAATAAGAAGAAATACGGTATTACGATACTCTTGTGATTGTATCTACTGTACTACAGTATAATTATAGTTATCTACTATTCCACACTATACTACACTACACTCTACAAAACTACACTCATATCTACTATATAGTATGATATTTATTTAATCTCCTTGTCCATATTATACTACACTATAGCTATATTATCTGCTACAATGTCATATAATTCAATAAATCTCCAATACTGTACTACACTATACCGGTTTTATTTGCTATGGGATGCTGTACTGTACTTCACTACACTGTATTGCATCTATTAGATAAAAATACTGTACTATGATGTACAGTACCAGTCAACAGTTTGGACATGCCTTCTAATTTAATTAGTTTTCTTTATTTTTATTAATTAGGACGCTTCATGTCTTAAAGTAATGATGGATGTCGTTTCTCTTGGGTGAGCGGTTCTTGACGCAATACTGTATGGGTTATTGCAGTTGTGGATGGAATAGGGCTATTTTTATTATTTGTATTTTTATTATTTCCTGTTTGATCTCAAACGCATTAAGAAGGCAAGGATTTTGTCCATGAATTACCTTTTGACGAGTCAGCTGCTAATTGAAAAGCATTCCAGGTGACTCCCTCATGAAGCTGGTTAAACCAATGCAAACAGTGTGCATCAAGGGAAACGCTGGCTGTGGCAAAGAATCTAAGAATTTTTTTTTTCTTTTAAATTCCATATTGTTCTACACTGTAGAAAATGGTCAAAACACAGAAAAACCTATGAATGAATAGAGTAGGGGTGTACAAACTTTTGACTGGTGCTGTGTACAAAGGTAGAGCAATGTAATTCATCTCTATAGGAGCAAAAGTGGAACAGTCAGTGTGTCAAAAAATACCATTATCATGAAAAGGATCAAGTAATGTTTTCTTGAGCTTGCTTTATGGTCTAACGTGAGAATTTGTCCGTTAAAAATAACGTTTTTCATGTTCTACAGCATGTTCACGAAAGAACAAGAAATCAGTTAACATCATATTTAGTTTATTGGTTATCTTGCCGTATTACAGACATAAAGTCAACAACCTCTTCAATCTTTCTCCAAGTTTGTAGGATCTCAGAGGTTTTGTGTTGTCCAGCATTAGCTGTTAGCATTACCATCTATGGTAGCAACCAGGCAGCTAAATCTGCCCTATAGTTGGAAGTCATAGGGGAAGCCTTGATCTAGTGGTTGGAGAATCAGCTTTGGGACCCAAAAGTCGCTGGTTTGATTCTCTGGACCAGCCGGAATGTCTGAAGTGCCCTTGAGCAAGGCCCCAAACCTCCAGCTGCTCCCCAGGCTGCTCTGGGCGTGTTGTACATCGCTCTGGATAAGATGAACACGTCTTCAAAATGCCATTAATGTAAAAAGTCAGTTTTGTATAAAAAGCTGACTGGATAGTAAAGTTAATTAATACAGTCTGGCAAATAGAATAAATACAGCTCTTAGAGGTTCAGACGTCGAGGTACAGCACAACAATTTCTAAAATGTAAAATGACAATAGAGATGTATAATAATTTTTAAAAAAAAGTACTGGATATCATTAATTTAAAGCTGCAACGAGTGACCAGTGTTTAATTCATGAAAATTAAGGAAATGTTAATACATGTACGTCTCGATCAAAAAGGGAGTTTTAAAATGCACAGTTTTTTCCTGAACAGTAGATTTAGTTCTGACAGCCGTAATTTGTGCAGAGTTCAGCCTGAGCCTGTGAGAATTGAGCTTGTGCGCTAGTGATGACGCTCCATGCATCTCAAACATTTCTGCCATTTGCTTCATAGAAGAAAAAAAAAAAAAAATCCGGTGCATCTGATATCTAAAATATAATTGTGACTGAAAAGCAGCACCTCCCATGCAGTTCTGACACCTTGCTCCTGTTGAGGTGTGTGTGTGTTTTTCTGTCTGGAACATGTTCACTGTCTGCATCTGGGCTTCATCTCAGCTGAATGTCCTCGTCACGCCTTTTTAATCAGCCATCTGCCAGTCGGCGCTCTTCTGCACACCGACTGTGTGTTTGAGCTATGGAGGGATTAAAAGCTCATACAGGAGGAGGAGGTGGTTTAAAAAAAAAAAAAAAAAGAAGATATCAGGTGTTCATCCATCGATGTGTTTGTGTTCTCCTGACAGGTTGTAGCATATCATTACTGCCAGGCTGATAACACATACACGTGCCTGGTGCCGGAGTTTGTGCACAGCATTTCTGCGCTGCTGTGTCGCGCCCCCCGGCTCGGCGCCTACAGAGAAATGCTGATGAGGGAGAACCAGTTACAGAGTCTGCTGAGCCTGCGCTCGTGTGTACAGGATCCGGTCGCTGCCTTCCGGAGGGGCGTACTCGAGCCCCTCGTCCTCCTGCGCAAGGGTGAGAGACCTGCCATCATCCTGACGTAACGCCTTAATTAGGCATGTAACGATTTGATTCACGATACTGAGTTCATGATGCAATTTTCCGACAATCTTTTTGAAAAATAAATTAAATTGAAGGTTTATTTAATGAAAGGAATATTTACCCACATTTGTAAAGGTTAGAGTAAAATATAATCGCCTATTAACTATTCCTTTTATTAAAAAAATAATGAAAAAACTTGACCAATTCCTTTTCTTAATAAACTTTTATGAACATTTGTACTTCCTCCATTTGCTTCTCTTTTCTTTATCTTTCAGCAGTCTGTAAAAAGAGAGCGAGCTCTGATTTCTTGTTAAATCTGTTTGTACACAATCACACAGCAGCTCTTTTACGTTTTACAGCTGTTTGTGTGTGTGTTTGCGGCATTAGAGCTGCATTTCTTCCACCTGTAGTGAAGTCATGTGCGTTCCTGCTATTTAAATAATATTGGCTGGCTTTTTTTTCATGGTATATCAGATATATTCCATTCAGCTAGCATGATACTGAATGAGTCGAAGACGAGTAGCTGAATGGAATATATCTGATATACCACAAAAAAAGCCAGACAATATTATTATTGTACATACACATTCCTTTCGGGTGTTCAATGCGTCTTTCTCTTTCAAAATTCTCTCAAAATCTGTATTTTTTTTAACGAAGCAAACCTGGCAACCATGTTCGTTTACAAATTGTCACAGTCACTTGATAGCACGGGAAGTTTTATGTCTCCGACGTGTGACGTCACGTTGCCTTGACGACCATGCAATATCGTAAACCATATTCAATGCTCATTCTCCATTGGGTAGAGTGACGTAATTCACGTATTGTTAGCGATATGCTAACAATATTGCATGCTGTCAAACCAAATGAATGAAACCTGCTAGAAGGGAATAGAACACGTTTTTATTCCATCGAAAAAGTGGCCCATATGTCTAATAAGGCACGTTATTGCACAGTTATGTCGTTACAGCGAAGAAAAAGTAAGCAGTTACGTAGCCTGATGATTTGCAATTTGTATTTAATTTCATCGATTTGAATCGTCATAAATTTGTATCATGATTTATCATCGCACGATATATCGTTACATACTGACCCTTCCATCATATATAATATGTAGAATTGAATACTGGGTTCATTAAACACGCACTTCTAGAAATGCTGAAGAAAAGAGTGATTTTTTTTTTTAAAGAGGAAAACTTGATTGAACAGACTGCTTAAGACAGTCAGACTTTAAATATTTTATGCATTGTTTACAAATGGTAGATCAAATATCAAAATTTCAAGTGCATCAAATTTTGATTCATCTTAAAATTGTTTCTTGATTGGCTGAACCTGTACTGTCATTCCCCAATCTGGAAAAACATGGAAGTCTTTTGTAAAAGAACCCAGGAACACTGGCGCACATTCTCACGCTCACTTAAACCTGGAGGCAATTTACTGTCACCAGTCCACCTACAGGTATGTTTTTGTGAGAAAACCTGAAGGAAAGCCATATGGACATGGAGCTGTGAAATGGCCAAGTGGTGCATCAAAGTGTTCGCGCTGTCGTCCGGAGATGCAGGATTCTGCAGCTATTTGTGGTCGGAAATCCAAGAGAGAAGAATATTCCTTGCTATCTTGGTGGGAGGGGCATATTACTGTCTTCCCTGTCACTCACAGCCACACTAGCCAATCATGTACATCAGTGAGGTTATGTATACAGAAGAGGGCGGATAGCGCTTTCCTCTGAGTGTGTTACACTCTCTGGTAGGTGGCTGACGTGATGGAGAGAGAAGGCTAGTGAGTAGGAATAGGCATGAAATAAAATTAAGTTGCTTTTCATGCGTAGCATCGCATAAGTTTGAATCTGAATTTGACGCATTGAAATTAAAATGCATCGTAAAGTAAAAATATTTCGGGTGCATTCGAAACAGGAGAAATGCTGAAACAGGAGGATGCCTAACATGACTATCAGTTCCTGTTCAAAACTGATCGAACTCTTGTTTCCTGTCCTCTAAGATGCCTTCAAATTGCCCCCTGTATCCTCGATGCTGCCAGTTACCCATAAATCTGTGCAGCAGCTCCTTCAAGCAACGGAAGGAAAAAATATGGTGGACAGAACGTCACAGAAAACTGAATTCGTATACAAATATGTTCTTCCACTTAGATTTTTTTGAAAAGTTACTGAGAAATAAAGTGTACTGTCTTTTATAGCAATGTGACTGAAACCAAATAAATTTGTTTGATATGATTTTGTGAGCCAACTAGCTAACATTGCTGGTGCTGTGTAACTAGCAAGAGGAGCAACAAATTTAGTTCACACTGGAGTGTAAATGCTGTCCGAAATGAACGTTCTTCGAAGATGCCTTCAGTTGAAAGTCCTGCCTTATGACACGCCTGTCTATAAGTGGCAACAAGGCAGCAGCCTTCGGTTTCGATCTCGGCCGTTGATGAATCCTGTCGCTTTAAAATGGAACTTGTTGAATTGAATTTGAATCAATTCAGCTTGCAAAATGTAAATTTTCGCAGCGTTTATTACAAATCACATAGTGCGTGTTTATTTCCATACACTGTGAGCAATATTTCAATTTTTAAAAATATTCAAATGGATTCAAAGTGTAAGGAATCACACGCTCGTAATACTGCACCAGGAGTTCCATGTCTATATCACCAAACTGTTGTGTTCACGTGACTCTGCAGTGCGTTAACGTCTCCTCATCCTCCCCACATGAACCGAGCAGAGAGGAAGATCACAGAGGACGATTACATCATCCTGGTGGACGGGCTGAACGAGGCGGAGTTCCACAAGCCGGACTATGGGGACACGATCGCCTCCTTCATCACCAAGATCATCTCCAAGTTCCCTATCTGGCTCAAACTGGTCGTCACGGTCAGGGTTAACCTGGTGGTGAGTTCACCTTTGACCTGACGTTCTACTCTCAATGAGCGACTATAATGAGACTGATTTCTGATCATTGGGAGGGGGGAGGGGTTATACTCAGGCTTGTATTGGCAGTGATGCGAGACGAGTTTCTCCCTTTCACTTTTCATTGTATTGTTTGACTCGTGTGTATTTTCCCCGTTAAAATATTTTCCTCCAATTTATTCATTCTTGTTTTTCTGTTAAATGGCGTTTTTTGCTTTTTTTTTTTTTCATGTCCCAGTTTTAGGAGTGGCTTTAGTTGTCCAAAATTATCAGTTTTTATTGTCCTCAGAGTGGGTGAAATATAGCAAAGTTGGGGTTTTTTTGTTTGTTTTTTGTTTTCCATGAATACAGTAGGGCAATTCCAGCATTACTCACGTTGCATTTAAAGCATGGGACTCTTGAATAAAGGTGTCTCCCTATTTTGTGAATGGACTAAACATTCTTATTTTTTCACCATGATAACCATCGGCCACTCTCAAGGTCCACATATGACAACATGAGAAAAATTCTGCTGAATGGTTCTTCCAGGCTGACTTTTATCAGCATTACTCACGTTACGCAAAATGGCGTTTTTTACGCTAAATTTGCTTTCAATATTTCGCTAAACTAGAAAAGGCACAGCAAAATGATTGATAATATTTTGAAATTTATTACTAAACTTTTTAAGAAAACAAAGCAATTGGCATAGGTTAATGAACTATTATCTCTACGCACAGTTAAAGAAAAAAAAAGTCACGTTACTACAGGTACAATGGAAAAACACGTGCACTGAAACCTCATTCCCTAGGATATCAATTCTAGAGAGTGATATATGAATGATTAAATTTGTAGTACTACAAGTAGACTGATGATACTCAGAGTTGACACCCCCACCCCCCCTTCACCCATGGCAATGACAACTTCAGAACACTGTTGTCATCACTGGCGGTGACTAATAAAGGTCCAATATTCTTTCTAAGTTCCTGGTATTTCTGCTGGATATATTTCACAGTAGACTGCTCCCTCCGCCTCGATCATTCAAACATTCGTCCTTCACCCATGGCACTATAAACTATAGAACCTATAGAACACTGTTATCACCTGTAACTTATGCATTAGTGTCCAATATAATATGCTTAGTGCAGTTTCTTTCTGAGTTCCTGGTATTTCTGTCGTATTTCTTTCAGCACTTTTTCATCAATGGAGAAGGGATCATGTCCTACCAGACAGACAGGGCCATGGAAGATCCTTTCCAACTCAGATATTGTTTCCTGTTCTCGAGCAGACCTTGATTTCTTTGGCCATCGAAACTGGGATGCACCAATGGACTGCAGGAATTTGAAGTGTATCGCATTGTCTCGTTTTTCCACTGCCTTACCAATGTAGAATGCATTGCTGAAATAAACAGGATAGTGTGCCTGGAGTTCGATCTTTTCTTCCTTGTTGTTTTGAGTTGCTTCTAAGCTGTGAGTAGTTTCTTCCAGTCGAGTTTCTGTGTCATCAACTTCACAATCTCAGGAATCCATGGACTCGTGTGAAGTTTCATCCTGTTGATCGTCATCTGAGACCAAGACTGGTGTTGGACTGCCTCTTTCTGTGATATTTTGCGACCTTTTCTCTTCAGCTTCAGCCACTGGGATCTCCTTTTGCTTGGTTTGAACATCCTCAGTGTCCAGGGAAGGTACAGCCTGTGGGTCATCATCTTCCAGTAGTGGCAAGGGATCTTGTGTTCTCTCTTTCGTTAGGGTGAAGATCTCAACTTCACCATTCACAGTGACACAGTGGGCATCAGCAGCACCAGGAAGTGGTTTGCAATTGTTGAAGATGTCTTCCAGGCCAAAGTCTTGGCTGGTCTTCCCAATTGACTCAGGACTCCTTTTAATGACCTCCACATTCGACATTGACTGGGCTGCTTTGGTGAATGATGCGGCGTTACTGACTTGATGTTTGCGTGTCTTTACCATCTCCCAAACATGACGTTTCACCGCTCCTCCTATTCCATCAACTGGGCCCTTACTGTGGGATGTTGCAAAAAAAAAAAAAATCCATGTTGTTTTTATGCCATGCTTCTTTTCGAGGGTGGTGACTGCTCCAAGAGTGTATTTGTTCTTAAACTGCGAACGTGCCCCATCAGACCAAACTGAGTGTTCTTTCAGGTTGTCTGGTTTGCTTTCAAGAAAACGATCAAGGTAGGCAATAACTGTATCCTTCGAATGGGTGAGGTTGTCTGATGTGATAACCATCGAGTGGAGCCTCAAGGCTGACCGGACTCTGTTGCCAGTGGGCACTCTGTATTTCATCCTGTGCTTGGCAGGTGTAGTTCTCGGAGAAATCCACTTGTAGTAGCCCACCAGATGAAGAACCACGGTTAGCAGTTTCGCGCTGCTTTTGGTAAGATGTTACCTGTTCCCTCTTCTTCTGGCTGGTCACTTCAGGTCCATGAGGTCTGCTTCTTCCATGCAGGAAATGGGCTGCAACTCCTGTTGCATTGTGGGTGAACATGCTGCCACCTTTGTCTCAGAACAATAACTAATTGCTCCCACTCACTGACAAACAGGAAAGCAAACTTAAGTCTTTAGATCTCAGTGATGGTGTGTTACTCACATTACATGTTACGGAATTTGATGCAGTTCCACTCAGAGTTTGAGGGGTTTTCCTTATTTTGCTTCATAAATGTAACTAGTGGAGGTAGAAGAGATGAATGCAGGAATCTGACAGTCCTATCTAACAGCAGTGTGAAACGAGGGAAAAGTTCATCATTTTTTGTTACTCACGTTATGGAAAGAGACTGCACCATTTCTGTCATCCAGCCCAAGGAAAATCATACATACCGGTACTTCTGAAATTTAGATGATGCTCCTAACACTCTGGCATCCATACAATCAAACAATAACAATAAATCCTGTGGTAAGCTAGAGGGAGGGTGTCAGGAAGAAAAGAGGTGGTTTTGGGTTGAAAAATGCTATTTTTCAGTGGCTGAAATTGGATGTGTAGTACAAATCTTAAGTTCAGTCAAGCTGCTTGAAATTCTTATTTTCCTTACCGTTAGGTCGCCAAAGTACATGACCAAATAGTATTTGAAGTGATATTTCTAGTTTGAAATTTCAGTTGCCATGAGACTGTTTTGCTGGAATTGCCCAGTAAACAAACAAAAAAACAAAATGAATAGAGTTTAATGAATATAATTTAAAATGAATAGAATTCTGTCAAGTGGAGCCTTATGAAATTAATTTAATGTGCCTCAAAAGTCTAGAATGTTGCAGTGTTTGGATCAAATTGATTATTTAATATAGGATCTATAAGGAATGAAACACAATGCGGCATGCTGTGATGGGAAAATAATTAACGATGTGTTGGTGTGATGCGACCCAGACTTCGTTAAAAGCCTCAAGTGGATTATTTTCCCATCACGGCATGTCCTGAAGTGATATATATATTTTTTTTAACAGCTACTGGAGCAGTAAATGATATTGTAAGCACATGTGATACTTCAGGATGTTCCGTATTGAGTTTTTTTTAGCTGCTGTTGCTGTCTGGTGGTTTGAGGCCACTGTGAAGGTTTAGCAGAGAGCCGTTTCTGATTAGCGATGATGTTAACAGGTGCACTGTGGCCTGCTGGGAGCCTGTTTATGTAAGAGGGGTCAGTGGCTCGGATACAGCAGTGCAGATGTCGAGAGAGAGAGAGCAAGCGAGGGAGGGATTCATAGCTTATCAGCAGCAGGTGCTTGTAAACTGGGGTACTTTGTCCTTTTCTCGGACAGTTACTCGTGTCTATAAATGGGTTGCTTTTTCACAGCTGCTTTCATTCTGCCACCTGAAGAGCTCAGAATTCCTTACGAGACCCATCACAGGGTTAGAATCCCAAATGAAGTGTAGTTTTGCATGAAGCAAAAGTTTGCATACCCTTTGAACAAAATGAAGGCAGATGTTTAATTTATTTCGTTATTACAAGTTACAGAAATTGTCAGGTGAAGATACTAATCAGTGAGTTTGGAAGTTTGTATCTTCCTTTATGAATGTGATTTAAAATATTTGGTTTGAATTGAATTTGTTCTTTGGGTTCTTTTCAGATATTTATTTTTGTTGTATGTTTGGATTGTTGCAGGATACTTCAGCATTTCATTTCTAATTCATTGGAAGAGTGTAAAGTTTTGCACTTTGAAGCTGACTTCCTGTTTCCCTTTTTTGTGTCCGTAAACAATTTCCTGTAGGACGTCACAAGCCTGCTGCCTTTCCCCATCGTTTCTCTGGATGACACTCATGAGAAGTCCATCTCTGCTGACTTGCACGCGTACGTCCAGCACCGTGTGGATCATAGCACCTCCATCCTGAGCAGCATCACCGTCAACGGCAAGGTCGAGCCGGCGGCTAGCTCCAAGCTCAGCTCGCACCTGGTGGGCCACAGTCAGGGCTCCTATCTGTACCTGAAGCTCATCTTGGACCTGCTGGAGAAGGGCCACCTGGTGATCAAGAGCTCCAACTATAAAGCGCTGCCCATGTCACTAACTGAACTCTACCTGCTCCAGTGCAACATCAGATTCCCGGCGGTGGCGGCTTTCGAGCGCGTGCTGCCCGTTCTGAACGTCGCGCTCGCCTCACTGCACCCGCTAACCGATGAGCAACTGTTCCGTGCACTTAACGCCGGCAGCCTGAAAGGCGCACTCGAATGGAGTGACTTCCAGCAGCGCATGGAGGCGCTCTCCTGCTTCCTGATTGGCCGGCGTGACCGGACACGCATGTTCTGCCACCCGTCCTTCAGGGAGTGGCTGGTCTGGAGGGCGGACGGAGAGAGCACTGACTTCCTTTGCGATCCGAGGTGAGCGGTCATGTCGCTTATCATTTTCAAGTATGTAACGTCTTCAAAATTCATAATTTTCGTTCATAGTGTGTCTCAAAGTATTGTGATCTATATACGGTCTCTATGAACAAAACGTCTTTATTTCCAGGTGGTTCATATCAAGATCATCTTTGGCTCTTTAAGTTTAAAGGTGACGTTTATACAAAACGGTAGTTATCAAAACGCATTTCTTGATTTTTATATTCACAAAGTCGTTCAGTTAACACCTCAGTATACCAGCTCATAAACAACATAAAACTAGGGGCTGGGCGATGTGACAAAAATATCAGGTCATGATATTTATAGGAACTTGTTCTTGATTCTAAGATCCCTGTTCTTGGCTGCAGGAGTGGAACCCAGTGTGGTGTTCTGTTTTCTGTTGCATGCTGAGATGCTTTTCTGCTCACCATGGTTGTAAAGAGTGATTTATACGAGTTACTATATCCTTCCTGGCGGCAAAAAGAAAAAAACTCGAATGAATCTGTCCATTTTCTGACCTCTCATCAACAAGGCATTTGTTTCCACCCACAGAACTGTCACTCAGTTTTTTGTTTTTCGCACCATTCTGTGTAAACTCTAGAGACTCTTGTGTGTGAAACCCCAGGAGATCAGCAGTTTCTGAAATACTCAAACCAGTCCATCTGGCTCAAACCAACACCCATG
>JAPFFA010000023.1:3210064-3226285 GCA_026153275.1 Sciades herzbergii
AACTTCCACATCATCGCATTCCGTTTTTATTTACAATTTGTACTTTGTCCCAACTTTTTTGGAATCGGGGTTGTAAATCGTTTGGGCGCGAGTCTTGTTGAGGTCCGGGGTCACCGCGATCAGAGTCGCCGTCCGATTCCGAGGCCGTACGGTCAAACCAGTGAGCCACATTCACCGATTGCTTCGCAACGGCCATAGGTTCATACATGTATGGTTTCACCTCATGATATTTAATTTGGAGAGTTCCTACTTCAAAATCGCTATCGCTTTCAGACATTTTACACAACCTCTCACGACCGAAGTCCGTACACGTGGGCTCGGTTCGTAGGTAAACACAGAGCTGCTCCCAGTCTGTTTGGCTTAAATGACGTCACAACAGCGGTCCCCTGGCGGTGAAAGTGAGATGTAAACAAACCTTTGGAACTTGCGCAAACCAGTATATTTTAACCGTTTTATTCAATTTTAGTGTGCAAATTAGACACCAGGAAGGTTGAATTCGCTTTTTGGGTCGTTCTTCTAGACAATAAAGTTGATATTCTACGTTCCACCTCCGACCCTTGCCTAGGACCTTTTAAGGAGGTAAGTTGAGGGGGTGTTTGAAGGGGTTGAGGGCAGGTTGAGGTGGAGTTTAAAGGGGACAGAGGGCAAGTCGAGGCGGCAGAGGGCAAGTCAAGGCAGAGTTTAAGAGGGGAGGGCATTTGAAAAGGCTGAGGGCGAGTTGAGGTGAAGTTTAAAGGGGACAGAGGCCAAGTCGAGGCAGAATTTAAAGGGGGCGGAGGGCAAGTTGAGGTGATATTTAAAGGAGGTAAGTCGAGGCGGTGTTTGAAGGGGCTGAGGGCAAGTTGAGGCAGAGTTTAAAGGGGGTGGAGAGAAAGTCAAGGGAGGAGGGCAAGTTGAAGCGGGCATTTGAAGGGGGCGGAGGACAGGCTGAGGTTGCACCTTAATAGGCGTTTGATACTTTGTTTAAAGGCCACTTGATCTAACAAGACTAGGCACGTCTAGTTTTTGCTGCACTGCAGTTTGTTGATCACTGGTAACTAGTGAAGTACGAATATGAACCGGAGCTTAGTCACTATTTAGTCACACACGGGACGTTCAGAACCCATCTTCACCGGTCACTCCATGTTCCCTCAGGTGTCTCGGCTGCTGATCCTGGGTGGAGCGAGTGTGTGTTACCGCACCGAGGTGCTCAACAGCGCCCCTGTGCTGTGTGTCCAGTCTCACTTGGGTCATCTAGAGATGGTGGCTCTCCTGCTAGAGTTTGGGGCTCCAGTGGATGGAGTCTCTGAGAACAGCATGACGCCTCTGTGCTGCTCTGCTGCCGCTGGACATCTGGGCGTGGTTAGCCTACTCTGCAGAAAGGGGGCAAAGGTCAGTCAGGATGTCTGATCTACTCCAATATTCAACTTACCATTATTAATCAAATGTGTCGGGATGAAATGGGTGTCCTAGTTTAAGACTGTACAGTGACCCAAAAATAAAGTACACGCGTTATTCCATTAAGCTGTGTAATAACCTGCGTGTTACACTGCACTGTTGTTGCTCCAGATTTCTTCTCTTTTTTTTTTTTTTTTTTTTTTAAATCTAGCATCTTTTAATGACGTTCTATATCAGAGTGATCTGTCCAGGTGTTGAGAGAAGTTTCTTTATGCTTCACGGATACCCCACTGATTTCTACACACACTTCATTTAGGAAATAAATGAAGTAAATCAGTAAATATGGGCAATGATGTAATACCAGGTGGATCACGTGGATAAGAGCGGACAGTGCGCGGTGGTTCATGCTGCTCTGAGAGGTCACGCCGAAATTCTGCAGTATCTACTGGAACAGGACTGGAGCTCAGACCCTGCGCAGACTGAGCAAAACCTGAAGAGCAGAGTAGTGCAGCAAGCGTTCATCGCTGCCTCCAGCATGGGACATGTCCAGGTAAAACACACACAGGAAAAAGCTTTATTTACTCCCCAGTTAATTGGGAAGCCTGGATAAACTGACACTTTGAAGGTACTGTGCTTGAGTTTAATCCCATCTGGATCAGCAGTGTTGGTGTTTCTAAACCACTTTGCTCATCCCTCGTATGTAACATGTCTGGAAGAGTTTTGGTCTTGGCGCAGTGTGTTGGAAGGAGTTTTGTTCAGCCCAGTGTATTAGGAAGTGTTTGAGTGTTTCCAGATACAAAAACACAGCACATCTGGAATGGTTTTGGTTATAACGTAATGTGTTAGAAGGGTCTGAGCGATGCTGTAATGTATTGGGAAGGATTACGGTTATGACGCAAGAAGAACGAGCTCTGATTAAAAACATAATTAATTTGAAGGCGTTTTTATTGTGTATTGGAAGGAGGTTTGGCATGGACTTCAGTTATCGCAATTTGTACAATAATATCCATATTTCTGCCTGAATTTTGGCTTCTTTGTTTTGGAAGGTGTACAGGACGTCCCGTAAGTCCTGCATCGAAGGAAAAAGGCTTTTATTTACAGAACTTGCTCAATACACCCACCATTTTTCTCAATGCAAAAATTTCTATGAGTAGTGTTGTTATTTAGATTTGTTCTTCCTCACACAGATGCCTCATTGGTCCATAAAAATATACGTTAACTGCATGATGCTGGCCTTATGGGACAACCCTGTATTATATATTATTATTATATGGCACGAGCTACTTCTGGTAAAATTGTGCGCTCTGACAAAAAACTGGAAATCCATTTTGTTGAAAAATATAAACCAATATAGATTGTTTTTATCTTTCTCAGAACATTTGTCATGTATTACTCGACTGGAGAAATAAATTCAGTTTTGAAACCACAAGCCGTTTATTCCGCATGCGTGACTTAACTACGTTACAGATATGACATGACTGAAACATCAGCAGCGTCACGCCTCGTTATAATGACCGTCTGTTTTAATCTTAGAAATTAAAAAAAAAAAACAATGATAAACTCCTGATTAACCTTGCTTGCTCGGTCTTTACGGGAAAATATCAGACCGAGGACGTTTTGTACAGACCGAGCCTACCGTCAAGACTTCGGTCTGATGTTTTCCCGTAAAAACCTCACGCTCAGTTATTACAAAACTGATTGTTCATTCTCAGGTGCTGAAGAACTTGCTGGCTCTGACGAAGAACGAGCTCAGTGTGCAAATTGATGGCCATGACACACTATGGGGAGAGACAGGTGTGTGTGAGAGAGAGAGATAGATTGTGGATGGCGGTGTATGAATGACATCACTCCTAATAGAATGATCAGCCTGTATATAAGAGTAGACATGTCCCCGTTATGATGTTTTTAGCTCTGAGTGCTGCTGCTGGCCGCGGCAAACTGGACGAGTGCGTGTTCCTGTTGGAACAGGGGGCCACGATAACGCAGCCGAACCGCAGGGGCATGACTCCCATTTACGCTGCTGTGAAACACGGACACACACAGGTAGGCTCCTTAATCCATAGCTTTCTATCATAAGTCTTCAAGAGGCCTTTTATTTGTACAAGTTAGGGGTCGGTTTGTTTATTTTTTATAGAAGTGTTAACAGCAGTGCACTTATTTTCGTTCCATCACACTCCAGAGCTGAGGCAGACGGTATAGGGTGGTATAGTAGATTGCTAGATAGTATACTGTAGTATGACGCGTCATAATATTATACAGACACGAGTGTTTTACTGGGAAATGCGCCACTCGTATTTTTTATACGAGCTCCATCTGGGACATGGTGAACCAAAACCGGGACACAAATCTGTGCGTGAGGAGATTAATTGTTTTGATAAATTTGGGGACTTTGTTTGTGAATGTGTCGATATAATAAAAAGAAAATCACATGTTGGCTTGAAGATATGAAGTTTATCTTCTTGTGTTGAAAATCTCGCATTTTTCATCTGAAATACATCACATATATTCCATTCAGCTAGCATGATACTGAACAGAATATATCTGATAGACCATGAAAAAAAATCCACCCAATATTATTATACATACAAATTCCGCCTTTTTTTTTTTTTTTTAAACGAAGCAAACCTGGCAGCCGTGTTCATTTACAAATTGTCTCAGTTGCTCGCTAGCGCGGAAGTTCTACGTCTTCGTGTGGCGTCTTGACAACCGTGCAATATCGTAAACCATATTCAACGCTCATTCTCCATTGGGTAGTGACGTAATACACGTAGAATATTGCATGCTGTCACACCAAATGAATGAAACCCGCTAGAAGGGAATAGAACACGTTTTTATTCCATCAAAAAAAGTGTTGTGTGTATCCTAATTCCTGATATTTCACTCCAATGAGGTCACTCCCAGTGTTTTCCCGCTGACTAGACATGCGTTGTCAAAATGGCGAATGAGTCCATATAATATAAATAAAATTACACTGTGACACAAACTTCATATCTTCACACAGCTGTGTAATATCCTCTACGTAGATAAAATTGTCGTAGTACGGTGCGGTATAGTAAAGCAGATCCAATAGGTTTATTTCTATTCCCACTCGTGCACTGCATGTAACCGATATCAACCATTAAAACGTGTAAATGTGTCCCAAACCGTAATATACTGGAAATGAGAGGCTCAGATCTCAGCTCTGGAGTGTGACAGGATGAAACCAAGTGTACCCCTTGACCTCTTTAGAGCATGTTGTGAATTTGCTAAAAATCTGAGAAAGGGGGTGGGTGGGTGGTTGGTTGTTTGTGCGGAGGGGACAAAACCCAAAGACTAACCCCCTTACTGTTTTTGGGGTGAAAAATTTGACATTTTCACCAAAAGTTACAGCATGTGTTGGAGAGGTCAAGATGAAAACAAGGGTGCACTTAGTTTCAGTCTTTCACCCTTCAAAGCTGAGATACAAGGCTCCAGTATATTACACTCTATAAAATATACAGGTTTGGAACGTTACCCTAGATTTTACTGACTACACACACAGTTTTTTTTCTTCTTAACAATGCATTTAATCGTATAATGGAAATCATATTTTAAAACATGTTCATGAAATACAGTGAGTCACAGTCATGCTTCCGGTTTCCTCCGGTCAGGTGGTAGAACTTTTGCTGCAGCACGGCGCCGAGGTGGACGTCTCCGACAAACATGGCCGCTCACTGCTGATGGTTGCAGCCAGCGAAGGTCACGTGACCACTGTGGACTTCCTTCTCTCGCAGGGTGAGTCTGCTGACCTTAGATACACAGAGACCGTCCCAGAGGTGGCGTGTTTATGATTTTTCATGCGTGTGTGTGAGATGCAGGGGCATGCATGACGGCAGTGGATAAGGAGGGCCTGACGCCGTTGAGCTGGGCGTGTCTGAAGGGCCAGAAGAGCGTTGTGGAGCTGCTGGTGGAGAGAGGCGCGCAGATCGATCACACGGATAAACACGGACGCACTCCTCTCGACCTTGCGGCATTTTATGGAGATGCCGACATCGTGCGTAGAGAATACAGACAAAAAAAAAATAAAAAAATCGTACACTTCACACACCACTGGCTGTGGTGCAGAAGTTTGTACACCTTTAGGATTAAAATGAAGAAAACTTATTACATTTAAATAGTAAAATACATGTTCTAATCTGATATAGACCACTTTCTCTAAGTAACTGCCTTCAGGTTTTGTTTTGCGGTACGTTTTATTTACTGGGTTTCAATTTTTACCATGTTAATCACTGCACACCAAAGGCAAACACTATGGATCATTTTTTACTCTGGAATACTTAGATTTTAAATATTTATTATAACCTATACTATAGAACACTTTTCTTCTTTGACCCATATATTAAAACAACGTTGTACTGAAATATTTTTACACTGAGCTTGAATTGAGTGTGTGAGAGATTACGGCGTCTTGAGCGTATAACTGCATCCCTGCAGGTGCACTACCTGGTGGAACGCGGCGCTGTGATCGAGCACATGGACTACAGCGGCATGCGGCCCCTCGACCGCGCCATCGGCAGCCGCAACACTTCAGTTGTCGTCACTCTGCTGAAAAAAGGGGCCAAGCTGGGTGAGGACCGCTCAAAAATCTTACCACACAAGCATTCATACACACCTCCTCCCCTCCCCCCCGAATACCGAATTTAGATCACCCGAATCCAGAACGTAGCCGGGTCTCTTTTCTTCCCTCTCACGCTGCTGAGTCCTAAGTGTAACGGAAACGAGGACATGTTTTTCCGCTGGAGTTTGCGCATGCCCACTGAGCTACTAGCCCAGTCTGTAAGTGGGGCGCTAGTGATGTATGAACTGTCATTTCCACCAGTGTGTTTTTTTTTTGCCTTATAGTGTCATGTAGAATTCCCCCCCATATGTACAGTTTAAAGAGATGTACATAGTGGATTGCAAGTTAAAGAAAGTGTATTTGCCCATTTTAATCAAACAGATCAGCAGTTAAAAAAAAAGGCCCAGGTTTTGCTTTTATCACACACTTTTGATCTTCCACGAGGGGCACTCGGCTCGTGGTTGCGGTGTCTGATGTAAATACCGCTGTCGCCAATCCACAAAATAAAAACAACAGAATGTGTACAAGTTTGTTTGTGAGTCACTTGGTAAAACTGCTTGATGAAATGATTATGAAATTCTTTGGCTCAAAATCACAGAAATGATTCACATATCACCGTTGCTTGTGGGCCTTAATTCACTTGTTATGCGTCAGACTGATTTATTTTATATCCAGGTTTGCGCCACGTACTTACCCTGTTTCAAGTTCTTTTGAACTCCAACTTCTCAGTTGGAGACCAGATGGATAGAAAAACGTGGTGTTTGCTGAACATCAAACCTACCACTCGCTAACCACTCTGACCACTGAAAAACAACCATTCCTAAATTAGCATTAGCCAACTGCTCCACACAGCTATAATCAGACAGCAGGATAAGTACAGGCTGGACTGCATTTTGACAAATGACATGCGTCTTACCTCATTTCCTCTTCTCTTCTATTGAATAAGTATTATAGAATAGTTTCATCTAAAAATAGAAACCAGGCTTTTTTTTTTTAAACGTGTAATCAGCATTAAAAGGTGTGGTCAGTGAAAGTCAGGACTTGTGTAATATTTGATGTTCTGGCATTAAATTGGGGGGGGGGTGCTCAGATGAGTATAATATAAGCCCGGAGGATTTCTTTGACACAACAGGTTTTGGAAATTTGAGGTAAAACAATTGTGGGCCACCAGTTTCCAAACAGTCAGGACAAACGGGTCTGTCAATCCAGAAAGCACTACCTCTCACGTTAAGCATGTTTCGAGGGTGTGTTTTGTGGACCTGGCTTTACTGTATGCTAAAATCATTAACTGCACCTTCTAACAAGTTTTTCACTTTGAGGCTGGTAATCACAATATTATAATGTGTGTTTGGGTTGAATCTTGTCCTGTCATCTGTGCATGATCCTTCTCTCTTTCTCTTTTCGGCCTTCACTTGCCTGCTGCTAAAGGGTACCGCACGTCTCCCTATGATCGATCAGGTACAAGCTTTAGGTAACTCTCGGGCCAGTCTCGTTCACAGTAAGGAGAAAGAGGGACTCGATGAGGCACGTGGGTTTAATATGCGGTTCTCTCTCCCGTTATTTCTGAAGGAAACGCTGCCTGGGCCATGGCCACTTCCAAACCAGACATCCTCATCATCCTGCTGCAGAAGCTGATGGAAGAAGGCAATCTGCTCTATAAGGTCAGTTAGGAGTCGTTGGTTTGATTTTAACAAAGTGTTCTGTTGAATCACTCGCTAAAGTCCTTGTATTTCTCAGAAAGGGAAGATGAAGGAAGCAGCTCAGAGGTACCAATACGCACTGAGGAAGTTTCCAAGGGAAGGGTTTGGGGAGGACCTGAAGGCCTTCCGAGAACTGCGGGTCTCGCTCTACCTCAACCTGTCTCGCTGCCGCCGCAAAACCAACGTGAGTCACGCTCCTTTTTATCACGCATCGTCAGCTCCAGAATTCTACAACCATCATGGGCACAGGCTCTTTGATACAGTTTTGAACACTTGGCCCAGTCTGACATGCTTTTCTGCTCACCACAGTTGTAAAGAGTGATGGGAGTTATTGATAGCTCATTAAAAATTATTAGTGAGTTAATTATTAATTAACTTCCTGGCAGCTTTAGAATGTCATGTATTTAGATAAATGAGTTTAATCATGATAAACGTATTGACAGAAAATTTACACTTTCCTATGTGCCCACTGCCAAATAATATAGTTTTTAAATTAGATGAAACACAAAACTTGTTAGCTATTTGGAAGTAAAACTTTTTGCAAGATGGCACACAGATCTTATGCACTTCAGATGATTCGCAGTGCCTTTTTTTAACTTGAGCAAGTGTAAATATTTATTATGATTGAGCAGTATTTTCCTCAAAAGTAGTTAATTTTGCTCGATTTTGAGTAAAATTCCAGAGTAATTGTGTAACAGAGTTGGTTGTGGCTCTGAACAAATACCAGATAAATGAAGCTGTTGTAAAAAGCAGTCTTAGAACTGGTGTTGGAATGTGTGAAAAAACATGACCGTACGCACTGCGACTTGACCTGATGGGATTAAGAGTTGGGAGGGGTTTTCACTCTTCTCACTGAATACCAACCCTTTATCCCAAAACAACAGGAGAGAAATTTTTTTGATGGCCAGTTAACTGTTCAAATCAATAGAGCAGATTTAAGTTTTTGTGCTTGATACATAAACAGAATCACATCACAATGGGCAAGGTCATGTTTTTAAAACTACAATCATGAGACACATTACTGTAGCTGAATGCAAAAAAGTTATAGGACGTTGAAATGGACAAAATCAGAGGGGTGTGGTACTAACAACCACATGGCACTGAGATCACACTTTTCCTCCATTCTGATGTTTGGCTGATTTAAATAACTGCATGAATGTACACATGTTCCTCTTAGTGTGTGTGTATATACACACGGGATTGAATTTCTCCCTACCTATTTACCATGTAACAAGTTTGGAGACACTGACTTTAGGAGGAGAATCATAACACTGTTAAATCCATATTTTTGTAACCTCTCTGCAGAGGCAACCAGGTTTTGGGCCAAAATGTTCTCACTACTTAGACTACAGGTTGGCATTCTCCAGGAATTGCCTGGAGACACATTCCTAAATGCCAAGTGACCTATCATTAGGTCCTGAAGGTACTTTAACCATAAATTATTCTACTCCTGTCTGCTAATAGGATTGCATACTGTTAACGTGGAGAGAGTAGGCAGTGCGCGTTTGCTTAATCACAGCGGCTTTCTATGATAACATGAAAGGTATAATAACCACTTGAATACAATATCCTGTCATTTTGACCTCCGACTCAAGGACAGAATCACAAACTGTCTGCTGAATCACTCAGCGGGAGGGGGGATTCAAGGTAGAGATGAATTTTTCACATCCAGCAGAGCTGGTGCATGAGAGAGTGTGGCTATACAAACCAGAATGTCAAGGACGTAGTAGCTCGTCTAGCCTGCCATCAGAACTGAATCTGCATAAATTTTCTTTGGACTAGAATTGTAAGTTGACCTGATTTATTAGCAAAAAAACTGACAATACAAATGACCAGTTTTTTTGCAGAAGGTCCAGTTCTTTCAAATAAAATAAGTGGAATCGGATGGGAAAATTCGTTAATTTGCCCTAATCGTACTCCTCATGCACAGCGCTTTTAAAGATGGTATGGAAATGCTAATTAGAGAGTGGGTTTAAGTCACATTCAGGAAAAAGACAGCAAAATATTCGGAGCTTTTGATTAATACCCACTTTCATTAAATGGGACATAAACTACTTCACCTTTTGTATTGGTCTTGTTTCGTTTTCTCTCTCCAGGACTTTGGCATGGCAGAAGAATTTGCCACTAAGGCTCTGGAACTGAAGCCGAAGTCATATGAAGCATTTTATGCTCGTGCTCGAGCAAAGAGAAGCAGTAGGTGAGAAGCTTCGCATCACAGCAGATCTCTGTTCAGGCCCTATAGGAATATTAAATTCAAAACACTGTGGAGCAATTATTCACTCCTGATTGGATGAAACTAACTGTTCTCATTTCTGATCTGTGTCTCCCTCAGGCAGTTTGCATCAGCGCTGTCTGATCTCTATGAGGCGGCGCGTCTGTGCCCCAGTAACCGAGAGATCAGACGCCTGCTGGCCCGTGTGGAAGAAGAGTGCCATCAGCGCCCAGGTGGGAAACGCACGTCATCACACGCTCATCCCTCACAGCATGAGGAGGATGACGACGATGATGACAATGACGTTGAGGAGGAAGAAGAAGCTGTATCGATTCGAGCGCCTCATAAAGGCTCTGAGAGCGTTGGGATAAAATTGGTGCAGGTGGAGGAAGGAGATGAGGAGAAAAGGAAGGAGAATTGGCAGCAGAGCCGAACCCTGCCCGACTCTCTGAGCCTGGCCCTGTCAGGCACCCAGTCATTCTCTCCTCCAGCTCACAGACGCCTCCTGTCCCGCCAGGCTCACAGCGTGAAGAGCCGAGAGAACCCCGGCCACCACAGGGCCTGCCTACACACCAGAGAGCCCCTCAGAGACACCCAAGGAGGAGGCACGGGTCACCCGGACACTATGCCCCTGGCACCAGAGGGTGCTCCAGAGTGCAGGTCCGAGTTCAGCCGTAGCAGCAGCATGCGAGTGTCCAGCTCCTCCAGCAGCCTGGCTTTCACCGGGATGCACTCGGACCGCAACCGCACCTCTGTCACCAACGAAAACACTGCTGCTGTCTCCGACATGCCCGTGAGGCAACACGAGCACAAACCACGCCCTTTTATGGGCATCACAGACAAGACGGCGCGCTTCCACCAGCAACCACCACTGCACAGTCACAGCTGGCAGAGTCACGGCACGGAGGAACTGACCTGTGACCTCCAGTACCCAAAAACAACAGGAAGTGCCACCTATCAGGAGACCTTCCATAACGGCACACATGCAGGAGAGCTGCACACGGTGAAGCAGCACAAGCAGGCCAACCTGGTGCGGGACAACCCCATCCTCATCAGCTCCATCAAGCCCAAACGCTCCTTCATCGAGTCTAATGTGTAGCGGCTGTCGCCATGGCAACCCAATACACCAGGCTTCGCTTTTAGCCTCCTCGGCTTTATTCAGGACTAACTATGAACAGAAACTTAAGACAACCTGCGTACTGTAATGATAACTATTCTACATTTAAGCAAAAGGGTTTACTGTAGAACTCTTTCTTCTGTAAGGGCAGTTAACACGCACTCAGCGGTTCCTGAATGGAGCTTTAAAGACCATCATGGTAAGTAAAAGATAAGTTTTAGCATCTGTGATCTCAAACGAGTCCGTTATTGCAGTACTGATGCCTAGTGTACTGTTATTCCTGATAATCCTCTACTTGCTAATTTATTTATGGCTTCTACAGCTTAGTTTATTATGGTTTAAAACATTTTATATTGTTATTTTTGCACAGCTATATATAATAATTCAGAATCTTTTGAGAAATAATGCTTTTGTGAAGACTTCACGTACAGCTGAGTGCAAAAGTTTGTGTACCCTGGCAGATATCAGTCCAGACCATTTTTACACTCCGCTGTCTATGAGCAGTATAAAGAAAGCAAACTGTTTAAGGGATATTACTTTATATGTATATTATTTGCATTCGGTTCCACACACAACTTATTGGTTGTATTGCTGCATAATGCGACAATAAAGGCCCACTTTGAGCACTGGTTAATGTCTGTGAGGTTGGGGTACGAGTATCAAGCAGGAAAAAAGAAGTTAAAATGCTGGCTTGCAGAAGAGTCCTGAGAGATGTAAAATAAAACCCAGATCTAAACCATGTCAATGAGTAAGTTTAATTTTATTACGACTGCAGTGTCTTTACCCGACTCACATTCATAATCGTAGATGCTTTTACAAGCGTTGTGATTGGTTGCCATAGCTGTTAGAGCAGAGCCTTAATGTGAAGTTATTTTTAATGCATAGCGTGTTATAAATGCCATGGCATGGCAGCCAATCACAAAAACTACATCAGAATGTAAAATCTTACAGCTAGTGAGATATTCCATAATTTACAAAATAAAAAAAGTGATTAATGCACAAAATACCTGAATTAAACAATAGCAGCAGTAGTAACTTGTACTTTACCTAAAGCATGTGCTGTTTAGAGCTGACGCGTAATAACACTCCACTTTTGAAATCAGTAAAAACTGGATCAAGTTTATACCGAGACGTAAATCTAATGCTCATCATTAATCTTTTACCTGTGTGTAGTTTCACATTTTAAGCAGGTGTCTAGACGAGGACGGAATGATGTCATGCGCGAGCCCGTGTTTTTTTTTACTAAGGTCCCAGCATACCTGGATTCAGAGCTGTTACAGCGTTAATTACTCTGCTCAAGCACTGTGGGGGAAGCAGGATGTTCCATGAGAAAGTGTTCAAGGCGTGGCTGATCACTGGCTGCTGGTCCAGCGGCAGATGGCCATTTTGAGCGTGCGGTTGGGGGTGAGCAGCGTGGTCTGCAGTGGCAGGTTGGTCATAGGGCTGGAGCGGCTCTGTGTCTTGATCCAGCTTTCGATAGCCTCCCGTTCGTACGAGTAGCCATCTGCAAGAGACAAACTATTGTCGTCCATTGTATCTCTCAATACTCTGTATGCGCGCCAATAAAATCAAACTCTGACCTGCAGCAATCACCGGGTCCTTCATGACCTCGTGCGTGATGGGGCAGAGGAACTCATCAGGAATGCCGTCGGACACCGGTGCCACCTTCAGCTCCTCTATCATCCGTAAAATTTTACTGCGCAAACCCAGTGACTCTGACATCACACAGGGTGGGAGAACACGTACATTTAATGAAGTAAGGTTTCTAGGCTCCAAAGTTCAAATACACTTTACTGTGTGTGTGGTGTTACCTATATGAAGCTCCGAGCTGAGGCTCTCCTTGTTCAGCATGAGCAGTTCCGCTCCGTCAATATTATTGGCTTTAAACGTATCGACGAGGCTCTCCAGTCCTACCTCCCGTAACCATGACGACACATCATCCTCTGACCAATCGTTCACCAGCAGCCTGGAGTGACACGGCCACTTCCTGCCTGCCAGACACAGCAACAGGAAGTAAGGAGGAATCTGTTACGGCTGCAACACCATATGTATTAAAAGTATAAGAGATCCACTCCATCCCTATTCTCCAGGCTCTAAATAAAGTTCCCAAGCTCATTCATTCATCCATCTGTTTCATTTTGACCCACAAGCATTGAAGCTAAAAATTATGCTAATCAGAGTGTTTTTTAGTTATTAAATACGGTCTGGCTCACCTGCTTCAAGGGAGCTGCAAGGGACTTCATCTAAAACAGGAGAGAGAGAGAGAAACAAAAATCTTACCTAATATAAAATTTACCAGCTGGGAGGTCCGTATGGTGAAATACCATGACCGAGGCCCTCTGGGCCAACAAATATTATTTATTTATTTTCTTTACCAAGTTCTAACAGAAAACAGAGCCGCCGTTTTGAATCCTCATTCACGGCAGGAAAAAAAAAAAACTACATTTTGCCGCCTATGTAGTCCCCTATTTATACAAAATTGAGTCATTCAGCCATGTTTTTAGCTTTCTCCTGAAATGTTTATTTCTTCTTCCTCAGGGTAGTAAAATTAATGCTATGCTCCTGAGAAATGCTGGCAAAAAAATAAGATATTGGAGACAGATTAAGGGACCATGATGAAAAGGACACACACCTGGAAGAGATTTACCATCAGGTCCAGCACCTGGTGGAAAAACATGAACAAGAATTGAAAATACATAACATTGCCTCTATTTCACTGGATTCACACACAAGGCATTATGGGATACCTACAAGTTTTAATTACACTGTTTTTCCTGTGCATCATCTATCTACCTTTATCAATAAACTCCCAAAAATGAGAAAAGGTAAATAAAGTGTTGCCCCACCCTGAGTGCTGCAGCCATCCTCCACCCTCCACACCTTCACCGTTTTGTCCATGGAGCCGGTGGCTAGGAGAGGGACAGTCGGGGAGAACGCGCACGCCGTCACGTACCTGCAGCAGAGATGGAGTTATTACAGGGGTGGGTATATATATATATATATATATACACACACACACACACACAGTGTTTGCTGACCTCTCATGCTGGCTCAAGGTATAAAGTAAGACTCCACCATTCTGCAAAAAGAGAAATAGAATTTTCAGTTCAAAATAGAACCATGTTTTATTTGAAAGATTAATATCAAGGTTTTTTTTTTTAACTGATTCACTCACTGCTTCGTAAACTGCAACCGTCTTATCCATAGACCTGTGAGTGAGGAAGGAGAGAACAAACGAACACTTAGTGGAGTCATTGAGTACGCAGCGCCATCTACTGACAGGACGTAGCAATGCAAGCGATATACTCACCCAGAGGCGAGAAGCTGTCCGTCTGCGGAGTAGCAGCAGCACAGGACTGCAGATGACTGACCTGACAGTGTGTGTACCAGCTGCATCTTACAACCTGTACAACACCAACACACGTTCTAGATACATTCACAAGAACCTAATCTCTGGACCAATAAAAACAGGTGGACGCCATACCAGCTGATGATAACGAATTACATATGTTGCACGCACACACGATAGCAAAATGCCCACAGCTAGAATTTGGACAGGAGTGTTAATAAACAGAACACTCCTGCTGAGACGTAGGATTGGTGAGGTTCCCCAAAATTTCCGACTGGGAATTGGTAACTTCCCAGTTCAAATGGAACGCAGGTATAACATGCACTTCAAGTGTTAATAGTAACAAAAACAGGTGTGCGCGAGAACAACCTTATCTCTTTATGCTTGCCCATTCTTACTGAATGCAGATAAGATACTCATGTTCAGGAATCTGCCTTTACGCAACAGGTGGGATTAAAGGCCTATTTAAAATGCAAATCAGTTCATTATATTCAATTTCATGTGAAGCATCCATTCTGTAATGACACCATTTTCAGCAGAAATTAAAGTTTTTGTGTTAAACAACAACAAAATGGGTTCGGTTGGGTTTTTTGGTCGTTGCATGTGACTTGGAGATGCGTTTTTCCGCTTAACTGGAACGTCGTGAAGCTGTTTAAGCAAATAAAACAGAAAAGTTGACTAAAAGATGAAGTGGTGAGAGAAATCGAGGGAGCGAGTGTGTCATTTTAGGGTCGGGAATATGAAAGGGATCAGGTGACCCTTTACCTCTAGAAAAGCTCTGAGAAACCAGCCAGATCTTCAGCAAGCTGTCCTGACCACAGGAGGCCAGACGGAACTGGACCACACAGCCTGCCTTATCTAAGAGATAGATAAAATAGAGTGAGTTTAATACTCTGTAGTGAAACAAATACACTTTAAAAAAAAAAAAACACACCACACATGGACTCGAACACTAATCTGGTACATTCAATCATTTGGTCCAACCTTGTTCCTCTCTCAGATCTCATGTTACTCATTAACCAGCACAGCTCTATCATTTTAAACAAGTTAAAGAAGCAGAAACTGAGCCGATAAACTCATCTACAAAAGTGAAGGGTGTGAGAGAAACTTGTAAGCTCGTCTTTTAAATTTATTCTCTTTTTTTTTTGTAAAGGAATATTATTCTAACTATTCTAACGGATTTTGCAACGTTAGTCCAACAATGCACATTTAAATTCGAGTGTAACTTCACGTCCAGCTCTGAATCAAACTCCACCCACTGCATGATTGTGAAAAATGCCAACAATGCTTGGGTGGACTCTCATTCAAGGGCTGGGGAAGTTGTGTTAACATTCTTTTTGTTTGGGTTTTTTTTTTTTTAAATAAACAATTCATGATGTAGAAGAGTCCTGAACTGTCGACTCCACATCAGCATTGGCCTTGGAAGGGTCAGGATAATTTTAACCACTAGGTGGCGTTCTGAGCCATTTTCAAACCATAAAATGCCAAATTTATTTTAAAAAATTGTCAATATTACCATCAGCATTGATGCATTTCATCACAGTACAGTCATATAATTTAGTTTACAGCTCAGAACACACATTTAAGCCTGCAGTACCTCGAAGAGCGTACGTCCTTGTTCGCTATCCTGACACGCTGCACTACTGTAGGACTTGAGCAATTTTGAATCATGGACAAAACTCTGTCCGTTTACCTCCACTGGTTTGCAGTTGACATTACTAATGTGTGATCACAAAATGCCCTAAATTATAAATCTGGAGTGTATTGATGTCATTTCATAACAGGCTTCCATTATCAGTGAATTTTAATTAAATATCTCATCTCATTATCTCTAGCCGCTTTATCCTTCTACAGGGTCGCAGGCAAGCTGAAGCCTATCCCAGCTGACTA
>JAPFFA010000023.1:3347152-3357768 GCA_026153275.1 Sciades herzbergii
AGTGTGTGTGTGTGTGTGTGTGTGTGTAGCGGGGAGCCGGAGGGCAAGGTTTGAAATGAGAGACAGCGTTTTAAAGAGGAAGCAGAATTTCACCTGTGATTAGTGTAGCTGCAGGGAAAAGAGCTCACTGAACACACACTCCAATCCCCACCTCTCTCCATCTCTCCATCCATCTCCCTCCCTCCCTCCCTCATTACTTCCTGTATTGTTTGTCAGTATATATGCTCACTACATGGGGTAGAATAAAATGGCCGTGGAGCTCGTACCGTGCGCAGCGTATCCTGAGTGATGATGCGAATAAAACCGAGTTAAATATCCAAAACAAATTCATGTGGATAAATAAAGTTCCCAAAACAATCCACACCGCAGCACTGAGATTCACGTTTTTCGGAATACATTCAAACGCTAAATAATGAAGACGTGATTAAATGCAGCATGCCGTTTTTAAAAGAAGCGTTCAGTTCTGTCGCTCTGCAGCCATCAGCTTTATTTTTATATCAGAAATATAAAACGATTCAGATTTTGTGTGTAACGATACAAAGTTGTTGAATTCACAAATCCCTTTCTAGCACAAGCGCAACGTTTGTTCACCAATAAAAACGAGTCTCGGCGTCATGTTCGGTCTTGAAAACAATCCGATTTATTTCACGAAAAAAAAGTAAAAATTTAAAAATTATTTTTTTAAATAATAAACAAACAAAACAAATAAATACAAATAGATAAATAAATTTTTTTTATAAATATAAATAAAATAGACAATAAATCTATAAATAAATAGATAAGTAAATTAAAATAAATAAAAAATAAAGACATCACCTTTATGTTTTATATACCAAAATATAAAATGATTCAATTAGATTTTTTTTGTGTGCAACGATACAAAGTTGTTGAATTAACGAATCCCTTTTTAGCGCAAGTGCAACATTTCTTCAGCAATAAAAACGAGTTTTGGCGTCATGTGCGGTCTTGAAAACAATCAGAAATTTATTTTATGGGATAAAAATAAACAAATAAATAAATAAATAATATAAATCAATAAATTAAATAAATTAATAAATCACCAATAAATCATTAAAATAAATAGATAAATATTAATGAAATAGATAATTAATCTATAAATAAAAATACAAACAGATATAAATTAAATAGATAAATTATAAATAAATAAATAAAATAGAAAGACATCACCTTTATGTTTGCAGACATATACAGATAATATTCTATTTCACATACAGAAATATAAAACGATTCAGCTTTTTTTGTGTAACGATACAAAGTCGTTGAATTAACGAATCCCTTTCTAGCGCAAGTGCAACATTTCTTCAGCAATAAAAACGAGTCTCGCCGTCATGTTCAGTCTTGAAAACAATCAGAAATTTATTTTATGGGAAAAAAATAATAAAATAAATAATCCTGCATGAAGGAGCAGCCCCGTTCCATCCCTCCTCTAAGGAATGCCAAAACACTCTCATGCCCTGACCCCGTTTCGTTCCGTTCCGTCTCTCTCTCCCTCCCCCTCGCTGTTTTTGCTGTCTCCATATCTTCCTGTCCTCCTCTCATCTCATCTCATCTTTCCATCCCACCTCCTTCACTCTATCCCTCCTTCTCTCACTTTTAACCAGCAGGGGAGTGACCTGGCAGCTGGGCCCTCAAAAACCAAGGAGTAAAACACAAAACATCCCCCAATTCAACTCACAACTCACACACACACTCAGAAATATATTCCCGCTCGTCCCTCCCCACCCTCTCCTGGGGGGGGGACCATCTGCACCACACACACACACACACACACACACACACACTCTCTCTCTCTCTCTCTCTCTCTCTCTCGATCTGTGAGGCTGACTTACACTAGTGTGTGACCCAATAAAAAAAAAAAAAAAAGACTTCAACAAAACCACTTCATCGCTGCGGCCTTTAAAAGACTTCCTGGTTGAGAAAGTCTGAAAGTCAGGAGCCCATCACAAGAGGAATAAAACACCTCGGAACAACCCGTTCTCGGAAAACATCTGAAATCAAAGGCTCTCTCACACACTCACACCATCAGATGATGATGGTGAGTGTTCGATTTAGGGGCGGGGCTAGCATTCAGACCTTTTCTTTCGGTTCATTTGCATAAAACTGAACAGAATCAGTCGTACTCTTGCTTCCGATGATAAAGTAAATTTTTCGACCGCAGCACTTCTGGATTCTGATTGGTCAGATTACTTGGTGGATTAATTTGCGGTTTCTTAGTCACATGACAAGCTGAGGCTTGTTTTGTCTTACGTGCTGTAACGGGAAATGATTTTATTTGCAGTCGCTATGCGACGACTGTAAATGGATAAAAAGAACGACAAAATAACATTTTATGAACATTTCGGTTAAACTGCTGTCGTGTAAGAGGAATTAAACACTCCAGGATGTGCAGTTGTAGGAAAGTAATCAACTTCAGGGTGGTGACGGTTCATCACACTCCTCTTCATCAGACCACCCTGTAGTTGATTATTTTCCGATGAGCGCACAGCGCTGTGTGTTTCATTGCTTATGTAATATATAATAAGGTGTGACGATAAAATGGATAGTACTAAGACGTGACCAAATGTTTAAAGGAGTATTTTGTCAAAACGCTCAACCACCCACACACACACACACACACACACACACACACACACACACACACACACACACTGTTGTATGTCACACTTGACCTGTAGGTGTGTGTCTGGTTCACAGTGGTGAGCTTCAGTAAAGTGTAACCACACCTTTCTATATTTGCCCTTCACAAAGACCTAAATAATGACTTCACACACACACACACACTCTCTCTCTCTGTGTGTGTGTGTGTGTGTATAAATTAGCTGTGCACAGCACTCTTGAGACACATCCTACGCTGGACACATGCAGGGAAAGATGGAGAGATGAGGCGGGGGGGAGAGAGAGAGAGAGAGAAAGAGAGAGAGGGGGAGAGAGAGCGCAAAATGGAGGGAAGAGGAAGAAAGGAGTGGGAGAGGATGGTATATGACAGGGCTTAGACTGATGCGCTTGAAAACACACACACACACACACACACACACACACACACACACACACACACACACACACACACACACACTCCCCTTCCCTCTCTGCGTGCAACTGCGGTGTAAATGTCATCATGTACACAGTTTATCCTCTGTGCGAGCGAGAGCAGCAGATGGAAGGAGGGAGAGAGGGAAGAGGGGGAAAAGAGAGAGAGAGAGAGAGAGAGAGAGAGAGAGAGAGAGAGAGAGCCCACTGCGGAGAGGAGGAGAGGAGCGCAGCGGCCTCTCCTGTCGTTCCTTCATTAGTATTCCAGCGCTCACTCTTCAGAGCCATCTTCACACACTGATTTTAGCATCAGCGACGCAGGAGAAAGGCTCGGGGCCTGCGACACAAACAATCGTTCTGGCCATTTCTCTGCATTTCACTTTTCTCTTCATCGTGAAGTCGCTGAACGCCGGACGGAGCTCCATACCACCATGTGGATCTCCATCTCGCAGACGATACGAAACACACTGCAACACGTAGTATATGATGCGATACAAAAACGACAGCGTTAAACACCTAAAGATTCAATTCACCACTAATCTGATACGATTCAGTTTGGATCCGATCCGATTCGATTAACTTCTGATATGAACTGGTTCAGCGCCGATAGGATTTGATTCAGTTTAGCTGTATTATGATTCAATTCGATTAACTTCTGATATGAACTTGATTCCTCTCCAATATGATTTGATTCGGCAACTGATACAATTCGATTTCACGTGGATACGATTCGGTACAGCTCCAGTACAATTAGATTCAGGTTTGATACAATATGATTCAGTTCGGTTTTCCACCACAGAAACGTCTTCTTGACTTTCTCATCTCTCAGACGACACACATCCCGTAACATAATATACAATACAACACAAAATAAAAAGATAGCTACACAAATAATGATTTGATACACTTCAATTCACTTCTGATGTAATACTAAATCCATTCAGCTCTGATACAATTTGATTCAGCTCTGGCCTGATTCAATTCAGCACAAATATGATTCAGTTAAGCGCTGATACGATTTAATTCAGCTCTGATACGATTCAAATCAGCTCTGATGTGATTCGATTCAACTATGACAATTCAATTCAACTCTGATGTGATTCGATTCAGCTCCAATACGATACAATTCAGCTCTGATGTGATTCAATCCAGCTCTGATACGATTCAATTCAGCTCTGATGCAACTTAATTCAGCTCTGATATGATTCAAATCACCTCTAATACAATTTGATTAAACTCTGACACAATTCAATTCAGCTCTGACGGGATTCGATTCAGCTCTGATATGATTTGATTCAACTATGACACAATTCGATTCAGCTCCGATACAATACGATTCAGCTCTGATGTGATTCAATTCAACTATGACAATTCAATTCAACTCTGATGTGTTCGATTCAGCTCTGATACAATTTGATTCAACTATGACACAATTCAATTCAGCTCTGATGTGATTTGATTCAGGTCTGATACGATTTGATTCAACTATGACACAATTCAATTCACCTCTGATGTGATTCGATTCAGCTCTGATACAATTTGATTCAGCTCTGATACAATTTGATTCAACTATGACAATTCAATTCACCTCTGATGTGATTCGATTCAGCTCTGATACAATTTGATTTTACTATGACACAATTCAATTCAGCTCTGATGCGATTCGATTCGGCTCTGATATGATTTGATTCAACTACAATTCGATTCAACTCCGATACAACACGATTCAGCTCTGATGTGATTCAATTCAACTATGACAATTCAGTTTAACTCTGATGTGTTTGATTCAGCTCTGAGACAATTTGATTCAACTATGACACAATTCAATTCAGCTCTGATACAATTCGATTCAGCTCTGATACGATTTGATTCCGCTATGACACAATTCAATTCAGCTCTGATGTGATTCGATTCAGCTCTGATACGATTCAGCTCTGATATGATTTGATTCAACTATGACACAATTCAATTCAGCTCCGATACAATACGATTCAGCTCTGATGTGATTCAATTCAACTATGACAATTCAATTCAACTCTGATGTGATTCGATTCAGCTCCGATATGATTCGATTCAGCTCTGATACAATTTGATTCAACTATGACACAATTCAATTCAGCTCTGATATGATTCAAATCACCTCTGACAATTTGATTCAGCTCTGATATGATTTGATTTAGGTCAAATCCAATATTCATTCAGTTTTCCACAATGAGTGCACTTAATTCCCTCTCTCTCACACACGCACACACACACGTTCATAGATCATCGAGTGAATCAATTTTCGTCTACAGTACAATATCTTTTTTTTTTAAACGTTTTCCTTTCCAAACCGGATCCAAGCAGCTGCACCGTAGACCGTTGTACCGATTTTCTGATCCCAATTATGTTTACACTCTGTACCCATAACACACTGTGCTGTAAAGTCCACAGTGTTCGCAGAGCAGGTCAGTAGGAGAGGATGAACTCCAGCAGACCTGTGTGTTCAACTGGGTGTGTTGAGAAATAAAAACCAGACTGAGCTGCTTCTTACTGAAGCAGATATCCACACTGAGACACCAGCACATGTCCTTTACAGTGCAGTGACGGAGTGCTGGACCGAGCCCGTGAACCCCTCTGACGAAGATTCTTCACTCCCACTGCAAGCCTAAGTGCTCAGTTCCAGTTTAAGGCTCAAATCTGGTTTTACTCTCAGGTTGTTCACTTTATCTTTACAATATTGGACACAGACGCAGCACGAGAGCACTTTATACTGAAACCGAGAACGAGCCGATACCTTTCTGATACCGTTTTCCTCAAAAACTGCTCAAATGAAGAACCTCATTACACGTACAACATTTCCGGTTCCATTAACATTCCTTTTCCAAATCCAAATCTGATATTTGTCGTTTGTTTGACGATCCAGTAAGTTTTCCAGAGATCTGATCCGATAATAATTAATGTAACTATAAATGGGAGCAGTACAACGTGTCATTCTTTAATTAATTAAAACGGTAACGGTCGTGTAAGAGGAATAAAACACTTCAGAAAGTTCGGTTATATTAAAAATAGTAATCAATAAACCAAAGAACGTCCTCGTTTCTGAGGTTATACAGAGCTGTAAATGTGATACAGAGATGTTTAATAACAGAGCAGCGACACTGTGTCGAAAACAAAAACAGCAGATGTTCTGGATTTGAGAGGATTTACCCAGAACATCATCTACACACACACACACACAGTGGGTTTCACAGAACACAAAACCTGAGACACTCAGGAGTGAGACGTCACCAGGATGCAGGAGTTATTTATCTTAAGACGCCTGTTACACAGAAAATGATGCTCAACAACAACAAGTTTCAAAGTTGTTTACAACCTGATAATGACGCACCGTGTATACTTCCTGTGTCATACATCAGTGTGTCCAAATTAGGATTGAGGTGGAGAAAAAAAAAGCAATAAAAACAAAACAAGATAACCCTGTTGTTTGATAACTATGTAATGCCACAAATTTTTTTTATTTTTTTATTTATAAAAATATTTATAGAATGTATATTTATTTTTAAACATCTACAAAAATATTTTTATATTTTATTTATTAAAAATTAATAGTTTTAATAAAATTTTTATAATTTTTAAAAATTTTATCCTAATTTAAAAAAAAGAAAATCTTTTTTTTATTGTAACTTTATCCAAATATCATACAAAAACATTTAACACCAGTCAGTCCGTAATTCAATTTTAAGAAATTAATAATAATTTTTAAAAACGTTGGTCACGTGAGCCCTCCCAAGAATTTTCTCCCTGGCTCTCGTTGTCGTGGTCGAGTGTGATTCCTGATGAATCGGTGTAAAAGCGTATGTGAGCAGTAACCTCTTTTCATGACTGTAGCGGATTCATTAGCGCAGCCGCGCACACGCCAGTTTGTCTGAGGCGCGAGCGGGACGTTTACGGTCGAGTCGTTCTTTTTAACTGGAGTTAACGTTTCTAAACAGAGCAGAATGGAGGGGAGCAGTTAAACTGGAGCACTTTTACTCGACACGACTTCAGTGTGTTTTAAACAGAGATTAATAATACAGAGTTAGCCGGTATTATGGGGTGGATCTCCATAGTAACAGGGCTGAGCGCTCCGACGGCCACCCGCTGCTCGTGACCTTCTGAATGTTTTTCTCTCTCTCCCTCTCTCTCTCTCTCTCACTGCGTCTCGGGTGTGATGTGACTCTCCGGGGGAAGCTCACCATCCGAGTCGATTTTGCGATCCATGACGCAATTATACATCAATTCCCGCAGTTTTACTTTTCAACCGTTTTCCATCAGAAACAGGATTGTTTATTCTCATCCGGACGTCACTAATACATCCGACACGACAGGATCACGGAAAAGGTGCAGCGATGAGACACGAACATCACATCACATCACATCACCGTTCTTTCAGGCGTCTCGACAATACGCCACATGCGTCACGACAGACATTTGCAAACTTGTAATAAATAAATAAATAAATAAATATCAGTGGTTATTTATTTAATTTTGTTGCATTAAAAAAAATACCTTTGTACACTTTGTTTTTCAAGACTGCAAGTGGGCGGGGCTTATTTGTTCCCATCATGGCCCAAATATGGACTTTGGAGGAAGTGTGTACGACGGGTGAGTGAGTTAAATCCACAATAAACTTATAATAAATATATATAATAATGTATAAAAATGTATATAAGTATGAGGGTGAGTCAAACTTCTCAGGTGTCATGACGGTTTCTAAATAATCTCCATTTTGTTCACTGCAAAAGTTCCTGGGCTGGATTTCTCCAAAAAAAAAAAAAAAAATTTCAATTTAATTTGTGTCTAATTTATGTTGCAGATTGAAAGTATTAATTTCAAACAAAAGATTTAACACCGAAAAAAAAATCAAAATTTCACCCAATTACAATTTTTATCAAATAAAAGAAATTAACAATGCGCATCTCCGAGGGGGAAAAAAAGTGAAATAATTTCTGATATCGATATCACAGTCAATATTATATCCTCTCGTCGTTTTACAAATCGGTTATTCCCGATGCGCACAAGCTTCAGATCGGACGCTCAAATCCGTTTCCCTTCTTGCTCGTTGGAAAATTCTTTTTTTTGTTTTCAGTATTATGCTTACTGGCAAAACAATCACAATCACACAGTCATTCACTGTTTAAATCATAAATGTGACATGAAATCGTAAGTTTGTGCCTCGATGCAAAATTATTTGAGAAAAAAAAAATTCTTGATGCTTTTTTTTAATATTTAGTGTTCTCTTTTCAGTTCAGAGTATTTCAGTCAGACGTGTTTGTATCAAACTCTTGCTAACACACACACACACACACACACACACACACACACACACACACACACACACACACACACACTTCCTGCGTCCAGAGCCACATTGTCCTTCGCAGCGACACAGAACACACAGCTGCCTCTATCTTTAGCATCCAGCCTTTAAACCAGCACAGAGAATCCAGTTAGAGAGAGAGAGAGAGAGAGAGAGAGAGTGAGTGTGTGTGTGTTTAAAAAAAAAAACATTCCACAAGTGGACATATGAAAGGAATATCTATCCTCCTCTTACTCAAGCAAAGATTAATTGTAACCACAAATGGATAAAAACTACACGTCGTTCTTTAATGTTTTTAAAGAAAAGGTTGTTCTGCTGAACTGCTGCTGTGGTGTGAGAGGAATAAAACACTCTGGGACTTGCTGCTGAGGGCGCTCACGGAGACGCGGCTCTGTCGCACCACGCCACTGCTGATTATTTTCCTGTAAGAGAACGCCGCGGCGTGCGGGTGATTATTTTCTTGTGGGTTCCCTCAAAGCAGCAGCTCCGCCTCTTCATTAATATTTAAGAGGAGGAGGAAGAGAAAAGAGAAAAATGGCAGTGTTTTGTGAGACAGTGAGGTGGGGTGGAGCCATCACTCACTCATGGGCTCACTGTCCCTTCCTCCATCTCTCTCTCTCTCTCTCTCTCTCTCAAACACACACACATCTCTCTATCTTTTTTCCATCCCTCTTATCTCTCTATACCCTTATTTCCATCTCTCTCTCAAACACACACACCTCTCTTTTTCCATCTCTCTCTGTCTCTTAAACACACACACATCTCTCTCTCTTTTTTCCATCCATCTCTCTCTCTCGCTGACTCTCTGTCCATCTTTCTCTCTATTTATCTCCCTACCTCTTTCCATCCCGCCATCTCTCTCCCCTTACTTTTCCATCTTTCTCTATCTTTCCATCTCTCTTATCATCTCTCTGTCTGTCCATCTCATTCTCTCCATCCTATCCCTGCCCCTTTTTCCAGCTTTCCCTCCATTTCTTTCTCCATCACTTTCCATCCTTTTCTCCATCCCTCCTCTTTCTCTACATTTCACTCCCTCTCCTGTCTCTTTCTCTGTCTCTCTCAAGCGGTCTCTCTGTACATCACTTCTTTCTTTCTCTCTCTCTGCTGAGGTAATGACTATCACTGGGGATCTGGACATCCAGACTCAGCTCAGGCAGGCGTCCATTACACATCTCTCTCTCTCTCTCTCTCAGCCAGGCATCCATTACACTTCTCAAACAACCTGTGTGTGTGTGTGTGTGTGTGTTTTCCCTCAAAGAATACAAATACACACACTTTATCCCCCCCACACACACCCTGCACAGCATCAGCAGTAAAACCAGGCTCCAGTTCCATCATTCTTGCTCCAAATCTCCTCAGCAGGAAACACACACACACACACACACACACACACACACACGCACACGCAGAGCCGTCCTTGAAAGAGAGAGCAGCACTTCCCACATCTGTTCTTTTAGCCATCCTCCTTGAATTTTTTTTTTTTTTGCGACACTCCACTTCCTCATTTCCTGCTCCTTCGCCACTTCGAATTTCAAGGCCATGGTGGGCAGGGCTTAATTGCTTTTTTTTCCCCCTCCACTGTGGCCCAAACAGGAACTTGGGAGGAAGCGTGTCCGACTACACGTGCTCATGTGCGCCCGAGTTAAAGCCAGGCCTGAACTTCATTCCTCCGCGGGGACGCGTACCGTGCGTTAATGATTAAAAGTAGACAAGGAATAAAGCGCTTCACGGTGTGCAGCTCTCGGAAAATAATCAACGTCCACTAATTTCACTTTCGTTTTGAGGAAATGAAATTGCTGAGCCAGTGGTCATCAGACTCCAAACATGCAAATCCAGGACAGGGGAAGTGGGTGTGGCTTGTATATCACTGTACACATTTGCATATTCATAAACCCTGGATTTTTATGACTTTAGTAAAATTACAGCAGCTTTTTTTTTTTTTGCATGATTGTTTGTACAGAGAGCGATTTATTACTTAACGGAGACAAGTGTACGCTCTTCTAAACACTTTAGAGGGAACGAAGATAAAAAGAGAAAAGACTGAAATAGAGGAGACATCTGGAGAGGAAAGGAAGACCAACAGGACATAGTTTCACTCCCTGGCTTTTAAATCTGGGAAAGGGCCGGCCTCACACGGGACGGCGGGACGGGATATTTTAAGAAACCGAGACGGGGGGGGGGGGGGGGGGACAAAAAAAACAAAAACCAAAACACCAAACGAGGTTGT
>JAPFFA010000023.1:4011017-4029616 GCA_026153275.1 Sciades herzbergii
TTCGCCCGTAGTCAGCTGGGATAGGCTCCAGCTTGCCTGCGACCCTGTAGAACAGGATAAAGCGGCTAGAGATGATGGATGGATGGATGGACTTTAAGGGCTTTTATGTATAAAAGAAACTCTTTATATTAAAAAAAAAAGCCTAGGTTTCACCGTCATACACTTTAATTTGTGTATATAAAATTTCCCAGGAATCAGAAAACTATTAAATAGAAAATCATCTTTGCTCTTGTCTTTGGCAAAAAAAACCAAACAAACATAAAGCATGTAAAATGCATAACGTTCAAAATGGCTGCCAAATTTCAAACACAAAAGTCCACTTCCTCTTAAACCCACACCTCTACCAATAGTCCCGCCCACTGAGCTTGATTGACAGCAGCATCTCTGCCAATCAGAAACGCAAACTCGAACAGGATTTTGAAGTTTTGGTTTTTTTTTTTGCACAGTTGTAAATATAACTGGTTACTCGAGTTTTCCAGTACGCATTTATAACGTCAAAATGACTATTTTTGTATTTTAACCACCATTTTCTATACAGACAGGTTGTGAAATTAACATCTAATTCAGATCAATTTTACAGCACTCACAAAGGGAACATTTCAGAAATAGAATTCAATTTCTGGAAGGTTTTATACTGTAGACATCCGGGGCCGGAAATGAAATGAAATGAACTCTATGTTGTTCTTCTCCTGACTTCTATATAATACGGGGCGGGGCTTGTTTTGCGCGAGCCCGGTCGGTGTATTTGAATCAGGCTCAGGAGGAGGAGGAGAGCGCGCACTAGTTACGCGCGCTCCCGCGAGGTTCGGGTCATGTGACCCAGCGACGTCCAATCACATCCGGAGGAGGTAAAGAGAGTGGCGCGTGCTCGCGGTGCTTAGAGAGGGCAGGCAGTTTGTTAAGAGCGCATCTTGTGCAAATTAAACAATTTGTGTTTTTTGCAAAAATGTCCGAGGATAAGCCCAAGGTGAGTTCTGCATCTTTAGTTTAAATAGCGGAGGGTTTTGCGGGCTGTAGGGTGTTTTTATTGTGTAGGTTTTGTGCGCAGCCTCGCTGTAGATGGCAGATTGCGCATTTTGTGCGGGAGAAATGGACGCCGGCGTGCAATCATTGTATTTCCCACCGCGTTCTTGCCTCACTTTTGGGTGTTTGTGATGCTTTTTAAAACATGACCCAGTGTGAGATGACTTTGAAGCGAGTTTCATTTAAAAAAAAAAAAAAGCTGTGGTGTTTGGTTCTGGCGCGATTTCCCTCCCCTTTTTCCTTTGCGGGTTTTTTCCTTTGTGAAAGCGAAGTGGCGCTTTTCGACCACGTTACGCAAGTGGCGTAAGAAAAGAAATGCCGCAAGCACAAGCGTGATGATAAGCTGGGAATCGATGGATTTAATAAGGTGAAGTTTAACGTCTTATCGAATGTCTTAACTAAACCTGAATATCCGCTTGAACCCGCAATCATGAACTCGTATTCGCGTTTGTTTTTACAATTCCAGCAGTCGCTTTTTCCTGCGCCAGACAGGGTGCGAAAATGGCGCAGCGTACACTACGCAAACAGCGCATCGCTTCAACAAACACTACAGTGATGATGGATGTCTAATACTGTTTAGCACAAGCTTCACAGAAATCAACAAAATGTTCCTCAGGATGCCTTTTTTTTTTTTTTTTTTAGATTTGTTTATATTTTTGCGCACTAATTTACCCAAGTAAGCACTTCCAACTTTTTAAGATGACTTTTTTTTTTTTACGTATCTTACGCAGAAAAATGGCATGCACGAAAAAAAAAAACAGCACGCGCATAACGTAAACTAGCATAGCATAACAAAACACAAGCTTCACAGAAATCAACAAAATGTTCCTCAGGATGTCTTTTTTTTTTTTTGAACTCTACATTTATTAACAACCTATTTATGGATTTTTAGAGTGTGTAGCTTTTTATTTATTTATTGTTTCTTGTGCCTATGTATTTTTTTATTTATTTTTTTTTTAGGAGGGAGTGAAGACAGAGAATGACCACATCAACCTGAAGGTGGCTGGACAGGACGGTTCTGTGGTCCAGTTTAAAATTAAAAGGCACACACCGCTCAACAAGTTAATGAAGGCATACTGTGAAAGACAGGTGAGTGCCTCACAATGCTTCGGTCTTTCGAGTTCACAGAATGAGTGTTTCGCTCTTAGTTTGCATCGTTCACCTGGAAGTGTATACATGTCGCGTACTTTTTAAAAAAAAAAAGGCATATAATTGGACCGTAACCAGTTTCTAGTGTGAACCTTTTTAAAAAGGTGTACAGTATGTGCTAATAAGAAACAAACGTACTCTCGAAGGACCGCCTCAGCGACCCGCACCGTACTTTTCCAGAAAGCCTGACCCTGGCAAAGAAAACTGGTGTTTAATTTGTCAAAACACAGCTTTGCATCTAGAAGAAACCTTTGTCACATGCGTGCTTGAAGTACAGTGAAATTCATCCTCTGCATTTAACCCATCTGAAGCGGTGGGCAGCCACACGTCAACCTAACTACATGTGTTTGGATTGTGAGGGGAGAACGCGCAAATTCCACACGGAAAGGCCTTCGCCGGGTTTGAACCCGGAACCTTCTTGCTGTGAGGTGACTGTGCTAACCACTACACCACCGTGCTGCCCATCTAATATGCATACTTCCAGCAGGGTGGGTTGGGATTCTATATTTTCCGAGTTGTGCACAAAACAACCATATTTCTGTTCTGTAGGTATCAGCCATTACTGACAATCCAATTAGAGAGCTAGTTTTTAACTTGTAGCCACCCAGAATCGGGTAACGAAACGAATCTTTCTTGCACGCTACTTCTTTACAGCAATACCACTTTGTCGTATGTCCTTCTCCTGCCTGTAAATTTCATCCTTGCAAATAACGTTAGCTAGAGAATTTTCAGTGTACTGTTAGTGCCTGTATATTTGTACAAAGTTTTATAGAAATAATTTTTGGAAGGGTTTAATGAAAACTTTTTAGTTAGATGTGACGAAAAGCCTACGTTTCTCTGACTTTTCCACACGGTAGCAACCAGAGAAATTCTAGACCTCTCCAAACTTGGTGTTAACCCAATGTGGGTCGTGTGAACATTTTTATCCGGTAGTTAACATCTGGACTGTGTTTGCACTTAAACTGTTCTGCTGTTTCTTGCAGGGATTGTCGATAAGACAGATTAGGTTTAGGTTTGATGGACAGCCGATAAACGAGACGGATACACCAGCACAGGTGAGCTTATAACCCTTATGTATTGTTGCGTTCACAACAAAAAAGTGGGTTTTTGTATGCATGTACACTGTTTCTGCTGTAGTGAAACAATATGGATTGAGGTTTTCTGCAACATGACATGATCAAGCAATAAATCCAAGTGATTCCTTGGACCAGTGCTACAGCATGTGTGGTCTGATGTTCCTTCAGGTCCTCACTCACAACATTTGGGTTCCCATTTATTGTTTTGTCTTTTTTTTTTTTTTTTTAAGAAACTCATGGAATGTGTTTTAGAGCCATTACAAAAATGAAAAAGAAAGCTTGGAAGGGTGTAGAAGATGCTCTGCTTCTCTGCAAACAAAGCTAGCACCCAACCAAGTGCAACATGTAAATCTAAAATGCATTTTAAACAAAAGTGGCGTGCAAGCTAAACATTTTGGCTGCTTTGTCATTGTGACCTCGTTGCTTGGTTTGTGAAGGTAGAGTAAGGTTTATGAGTTGTATATTAGTGGCTAATAAAGTTTTCCTTGAGGAAATGGGTTCAAAACAAACCCATGAACAATCCCTGTTTCTAGCATACCACCCATAGTATTCAGTGCAGCAGCTATCTGGTAATGTTATAAAACTTGGCACTAAAATTGTCATCTTAAATATTTTTCTTGTTTGTCAGTTGGAGATGGAAGACGAGGACACTATCGACGTATTTCAACAACAAACAGGCGGCCATCGCTAAACCCTCTCCTCCAGCAGCGGGGACCTCCCTCAGCTGTTTTATTTGACTCGATCCCCAAAATGTTTAAACTGTGCTGTTTGTTTACTTTTTTTTTTTTTTTCTTCTGTTTGTTTATTTGGATGCCCCCTCTAGTTTTCATAGGGTTGGGCTCTCATTCTTTCTTTTCCCCCTCCCCCACTCCTAATATTTAAATATGCGTGAGGTAACATGGCTAAGAGGTGACTTCAAGATGGCTGCCATAAGGTTCAAAATGGCTGCCAGTGTATGAATAGAAGGCCCAAGCCTTGTTTCCTGTCCTGAATAAAGAAGTCCATTCCCATCAGTATGAAATCTGCCAAATTCTGATCTGTTTTTGTTTTCCCCTTTTCTCTGTCTCGTGCAGCTTTAATTCTATTTTTAGTCCATATCATGTTTGTTAGCTAAAATGGTGCCCATTCGAGTTTGTTGTATGGTCCAACTGCAGAGATTAAAGGGAACTCTGGTCTCTTCTTGGACCGAACCTCCAAATATGTCCTGGATAAGTCCAGGTTTTTTATTAAAAAATAAAATATCCTGTAAGTCCTTGTGCGCCCCCCCAAAAAATAAAATCATTCCTCATCTTTCCAAGGCAGCAAGTCTGTGCTCTGTCCTGGACGCCTGTCACCCCAAAGAGGAATAGTCTTATTATTAATCCCCCGTACAATCTGGCGTCCATAAGGATTGGGACGGAGTCATCGTCCGTGTGGTCTCATTATTTTTTTTCTGTACTGATTTGTACATTATTTGTTGTCCTTTACTACTGTACAATAAATATAGTTTGGTACTCCGACTTCTAGCCAGTCCTTTTGTGTCAGTGTCAGTCGAATTTTCAATACTCAAGCAGGCTATTGTCCAAAAAGTTTAATATTTTACATATACAGAAATACATACAAACCAATTTTAGAACTTTCAATACACAAGTGAATGTAAAATGGGACATGTATAAATAAATGCTAAGGCACCTGAACTTTCAACTTTGCAATGTTTCCTGTTGTAACGTTTTTAAGCAACGTCTATTGAATTGAATTACAGTAACAGGAGCTGTTATAGAAAATATGTTCGATTTTTTTAAAAAAAATTGAAGTGCAAAATTGTTAGTTGAAAAATCAAGTATAATGTAGACTGTTTTCTGGATCATGGCTATTAGCAGTCATTGAATGGTATCAAGATCTGGATTTGAGGGTGTTTTCTGGGGGGTGGAGGAAGAGTCTTTGTTGAACTTGTGTATTTTTGATAGAAATAAACAAACGCCACAACATAGTTGGACTTCCAGACCGTGTCTCTCCTCAACACCCTCTTAAAAACAGAGATGGTTTCTGAGTGGGAGCGTCTCAATTTAGAGCCACTTTGGAGAACATTTCCTGTGGATGGAGTGTTTGCGGCACTGTCAGTAAACTTGTTTCTCACTCAAGCTTCTACACAAACACTCTGTAGCCCTGTTTGTTCTCTTCATGAAGTGTAAGAGTGAGTGCTTTGCTTCGGTTCACATTTTTGATGTACTGGAAATCTTAAGGTGATTTGGTGTAGCTATGACCAGACACACTGGCACTTGTCTCTCTTTTATGTACACTTATTTACACATCATTCCCTCCAGTTTGAGTCTCATCAGTTCATAAGCTGAGCTAAAACAACCAAAGATCTGAGAGATCTCCAGTTCCAAAGGGTGACTGCATCCAGTTCTGGTGCTCTTGAGCATGTTGACCTGAGTATGAGTTTTCAGTTTGAATAATACACTACTGTGCCTTTTGTAAAAACAATTAAAAAAAATATATGCTTGGAATTTCTGAAAATCATTACCCCTTTTTTTTTTTTTTTACTGGAGCACCATGTTGCTTTAATAGCTTTTCTTTGTTTTTGCATTATGATACTGGCCAGCAGGGGGATGCCTCTTGGTGTGATTGATGCTTGAAGTCCACCACAAGGTTGCGCCAATGGGCTACAAAACCAGTTCAGAGCACAGCTTTAGATCACACTGTTACACCAACCCAGCTTCTCTGCACATCCGGTAAAACTGGCCTCTTTGTGCAATCAGGTTAGCGGGGGAATCCATCTCCATTATGTGCCCTTTGTCCATCACTAGAACCCTGCAAAGGAGCGACATGACATGACTGATTCCTGGTTTTGCATCTTCTCTACTTCTCTATCTCTAGTCTCAATCGGATGCCCTGTAAACCTTTCTGGAAAGCTTAACAACAAAAAATCAACTAGCACACTTCCTATTCATATCTGCTCATACTGTGAACTCTTACTTGGTGTAGTCCATGATGGTGTTGAGTCTGTGTGCAATGGTGAGCACTGTGCAGTCCTCAAACTGGCTGCGGATGGTGGACTGGATTAGCGTGTCCATTTCCAGGTCCACTGCTGCTGTGGCTTCATCCAGAACCAGGATCTTTGTCTTCCGGAGAAGAGCCCTCGCCAAACACACTAACTGCCTCTGGCCAAGACTGCAGGACAAGAAAATAGCGATCATCTAAAAATCATACAGTAACGGCCAACAGAGATACAGATACATTAGCAAAATGTTATGTAAAAATACCAAGGAATGGATACGGTTTTTAGCATCATATCATTGTTAGATGGTGTTGAACAAACTCGATGTTCTCACCTAAGGTTTTCTCCTCCTTCTGAGCACTCGTAATTAAGTTTATCAGGCAGCCCGGAGACAAAGTGCTTCAGATGCGCCAGTTCTAACGCATTCCACACTTCTTCATCGGAATAGGCATCGAATGGATCCAGATTCATACGCAAGGATCCGGAAAACAGCACTGGATCCTGTAGGAACGTGTGAGAGAACCAAGCAGAGGAGTCTTTTAAGAGCCTTTCAAATAGAATGCTAATCGCCAAAGCGAATTTCATATCTCACTGGTTATAGTTTGATTAAAATCGCACTAGGTATGTGGTGGTGGTTTTTTTTTTATTGCAAGATTCTCACCTGAGGAATGATAGTAATGCGGGATCTCAGGTCATGGAGTCCAAGCTTAGCAATGTTCACTCCGTCTATGTAAATCTCTCCTTTCGCTGCTTCCAAGATACGGAAAATTCCCAGGGCCAGTGATGACTTCCCTGCACCGGTCCTTCCCACAATGCCAATCTGAAAGCATGACAGTGCAATTCAATGATTAAAAAATGGCATGATGTAAATGAGGCATTAATAAATCCAGCAATATTTTGGTAAGTATGATGAATGAGCAATCTATTTTACCTTCTCTCTTTCTTGGATATGTAGTGATATCCCTTTCAAAGCAAACTCGAGACCTTTACGGTACTGCAGCCCGTAATCTTGGAACTCTATGGTTCCTGTTTGGGGCCAAGCAAGTGGTAGTGAAATGTCTTCTGAGCTCCATGCAGCCTTGCAAATAGAAAATATAAAATGTTTTTCTCTTCATATGTTTTTGGGCATGTATGTTTCCAAAACCTGCTTTAATTTTAGACCAGAGGTTGTTTGTATTCATCCATCCATCCATCCATCCATTATCCATAACTGCTGATCCTGTGCAGGGGTCGCAGGCAAGCTGGAGCCTATCCCATCTGACTATGGGCGAGAGGCGGGGTACACCCTGGACAAGTTGCCAAATTATCGCAGGGTGTATTCATTTATTAAATGATAAAATGATTTTAATTAATATATACATGTGATTTGCCACCTGATAGAGTTACTGTTATTTAAAAAAAGCCTTTAATCAGAATTGAGAATTCAATATCACTGTGGTATAGAACCGTATGACCACAAGTTGGCCTAGTGGTTAGCGTGTCTGCCTCGAGATCGCGAGTTCTACTCATGGTCAGGTCATACCAAAGACCATCATAAAAATGGTGCCGTCTGCCAAGGCACGCTGCAATACAGATGCAAGTGAGGAGTCAAACTCTCAAAGTTACCAGAGGACTAGCCCCCCACTGTAACCCTAGCTGTATAGATGAGAGGCACAGGGCTACGGAAATGGAGATCGGCACCACCCAATGCGCCTTAACGGCCTGGTTAGTACTGGGACAGAAGACTGCCTGGGAAGACCAGGGCATGGCATGGGAGGGACTTTAGACTTTTAGATAGAACTGTATAGCTACTGTAAATACACAGAGGAACTGGCTCACATGCTCCATCTTTATTTACCTCTTTGGGCGTGTCTGTGTACTCTTTGACTCTCTCAACTGACACAATGTTGTTCTCCACATCCGTCCATGAACGCACAATCCAACTGAGGATGCCTGTGACCTGAAACAAACAAATAAAGCTTAGTCCAAATCCGTGCAGGAGTTCTGGGATCTAAATAAGCCTGTACTAAAGCTTTCGGTTTCCTTGTCAGCTCAAAAGTCCTACAAACGAAGCCCTAGTCTATCAGGTGGTGCTTTTGCAAGATGGTAGGATTCTCTTTGAGGTTAGACAGCATATAAGACAGGACATTGCAAAAGCGGAAAGAAGATGAGAAAGATCAGCGGACACTCCAGGAGATCAATTTGGGATCCCGTGGTTGGGATTGCAAATGTTTGGTAATAACTCTCACCTGCAGGGAGTGAGACACCGCCAGGCCGACAATCCCAGGACTCAGAGTGTCTTTGCCTATCACAGAGAGAATGGCAGCAGCGAGAACAACACCATTACCCAGGAACTCCAGGTTCACGGCCAGCCACCTGCAGAGGAGCCGATAAACACTTCAGTTCCACAGACCCCACAGGGCTTTTTTACAAGCCTGGTTTGCATGAACGTAATGTTAACATCAGTGACGTTGGTAAAGAAAGGGTATAAGGAACTCCAGTTTTTTAACACTGTTGACCTGTACAAGATCTCTGTGGGGTTTTCTGAAACTGGTTTCAAATGTCTGTGTGTGACGCTTGCAAACAAATGGCAGCGTATGCTTTCATAGGCCACTTTGTTATTCCATACTGCTACCTTGGCATTTCTTAACATCACTGTAACCTTAGAAGGTCATGCTGCTGGTAAGAGCAAGAGCACAGCATAGGAAGGAAATGTGTATAGCATTTGTATACATCACTCTGGAGGAAGTAGATACCTTTGAGACAGGATGCAGTCCAAGGATAGCATTTTCAGGGTCAAGAGTCAGTGGCTCAACAATGGTTCTCTTGCAGTCTTTGGATTTGACTCTTCCAATTACTAGTTAACCGGTCATTTGTATCCAAAGACTTTTTTGTAACCAAATTAGGGCCGAATCCATTCCAAGAATACATCAGAGCTGCAGAAGGTTAATGACTTTGTTAAAGAGACCAATAGTGGAAACTCTAAGGTTGTTTTCACACTTGTGGGTTTTCCAGACTTTGGGCCATTTGCCCTAAGAGTTCAGTACAAGGGTGAAAGCTGTTTTCAAGCCTGTGAGCTGTCTAGAGAACCAATTCTTGGTCCTCAGTTGGTATTCTGGGGCATTAACCAAACTATAGTGCAGTCTGCAAAAGGTATGGAAGCTATCTGTTTTCAGCACTACATGCCCAGTAGTGTGATCAGCTCAACTTGTCAAATGGATGAACTTTGTGCCTACCATTTTTCAAATCTGTATGCAGGAACATAGTATGGAATGGACAATCATTGGTGCTGTTCTTCAAAGGGAAAGCAAACCTGTGATTATGAGCCCCTCCCACAAACAAACTCAGAATCGGTCTTGGATGTAGACTCGTATATTTGGGCCAAGTTTGAAAACGCCTAAGATTTAAACCTTTATAACCTTCTGATCATTATGACTAAACTTTAGCTACTAAGCAACTTCTGACCATCAAATAAATAAGGGCAGATAGATAGTTGAACGCAATAGTTACAGATCATGTTTTCCCAGAAGCCAAATAGATAAATGCCGGCTTATCTAAGGAACCATCTTTGTATAGCGGGGTGTCTTACCTTGTTGCTACAAAGCGGGGGAAGTAGGCAGTCTGGTTGTGATCCACCCTCTGATTGGCCTGCAGAATGAAGCGTGCTTGCTCATCAAATGCCCGGATCACACTGGCGCCTTGTACTGTCTCGTTAAAGTGGGTGTAGATGGGAGAGCGGCTCACTGACTCCAAACGCCTAAGCTGGCAGGATGTGGCCACGTAGAAACTCTTCATTGAGCAAACGAGAGAAATTTTTAAAAAAAGTCAAAACCCAGTCAAAAGAATTCAACATTATCCATGGTAAAAAAAAATAAAAAAATCCATTCTGAACAGCACAATCTGTTTTTGTTTACCTGCACAAAGGCGTAGAGCAGTGCCAGAGGAAGAATGATGACTGCAGCGAAAGGTGTGGCAAGCAGCACTACGATGCACACCTCCATCAGCTTGAAGACATAACCCAACATCATCTTAAGGCCATCAGGTATCATGCAGTCGATAGCATCGATTTCCTTGGCGAAGCGATTTAGCAGATTGCCGCTGGGCGTGGACTCGAAGAAGGACATGGGTGAGTGGAGCACGTTCTTCAGCAGGTCCAGGTGTAACTGACGAGACGCGATGATTCCCCCGATAGAGATGGCCACTGTGGTGCCAAAAATGGCTATGCCTGAAATAAAAATTTAAAAAACTGTGTTTTGTTTTTTGACATGGCAAAACATGAAGGATATCAAGTAACAAGGCTGGATTTGTGGGTTAGCAAGCTAAGTTCAAGCTGATAGTCCAGTTGAATAAAGGTATTTGTAGTTTAGGAAACAGGACTTGTGTTAAATTCTCAAAGATGATGCGGCACGGCGGTGTAGTGGTTAGCACTGTTGCCTCACAGCAAGAAGGTTCTGGGTTCGAGTCCAGTGACCGATGAGGGCCTTTCTATGTGGAGTTTGCATGTTCTCCCCGTATCCGTGTGGGTTTCCTCCGGGTGCTCCGGTTTCCCCCACAGTCCAAAGACATGCAGGTTAGGTTAACCGGTGGCTCTAAGTTGACTGTAGGTGTGAATGGTTGTCTTTGTGGCTACAGATAATGGATGGATGGATTCACCACTCATCTGAATACTAATAAAGCCCACTGGTTTCACTGTTTGACTGACTACAAGTAGTGAAATACTTGGAATTGTGCATAGGACTGGGCAGGATCCACTTATCAATTACCTTGTGCAAACCCAAGAGCTCCGTAGACTCCCAGCTTCATGTCAGTATTGAGCTGTGTACCATTGATGATGGGCTCATCAGCCCACATGCTGAGCCAGTAGTTGTATGCCAGAGAAGCGCCCTGCTGAAAGGCGTACAGGAAGAGGATTGGCACAATCAGAGCCAAGCCAATGGTGCGGAAGTACTCGACATACATCTCCAGTTTCACCTGGGAAGGTAGACGGAGACGGAGGTCTGAGCAACACCCATAAAATAAGACTGAATACAGCAACACAGCATTGTTCATTGGTTATCTTGCTGAAAGACGAAAGGATGTAGTCTTAACTGTAATTTTATCCTTCGGCTACATGACAAACTCACCCTGCCAATCCGAGCCTTGTCCACTTCAGTCAGTTTCCCCAGGTCTTCAGGAATTTGCTCCTGCTCAATATCAGGGTCTACACTCTGAATAGTGACACTGTTTGTGTCACCACTGAAGCAAAGAGAAGGACGGTTAGTGGATGCAAATAGTTCCATCATGGACAACACATAGTAATGATCTCAAGTAGATCCATTTTTCATCTAAAGAATCCTAATAAATATCTTTCAATGAGATACTAAGGCAGGGGTTTCCAGGTCCAGCTGCAATGGGCCAATGTGGCAGCATGTTTGGTTCCAACTAATCCAATTCCACATGTTCAATCGGGTAACACTGGCCTTCAATTGACCATTAGATGTGGCACCTGCTTGGTTGGAATGAAAACCCTATAACCCTTTGGAGATAAGACTGGATGACGTTTCTTTGGGTATACTCACCCAATAAGTTGCTCCTGAGAGAGGTCCCTGGAGAACGGCATGAAATCTGTTACGCTGAGCCTTGAGCAGGACTTTCTGGAGCCTGAAACAAAAATACAAGTTCTTATTTGATATCAAAATTAATAGTTGAGTAATTTGACTCAGGGTTAAAGAGACCGTCCAACAGGGATGCATCAATACTATTTTACAACTACTCAATACCAGTATTGGTATCGATGCAACCCTACTGTTTAAACATAACAAGGTAAGGTATTTTTGCTTAGTATCCTGGACATTTTGGAAGTGTTTGATGTACCTCTCTGCGTGGAGCACTCCTTCCTCTCAGAGCTGGCGAAGGTATGGATAAACTCTGCGAAGGCTCCATTACGATTCAGCAGCTCCTGATAGGAGCCACTCTCCGTGATCTCTCCTTCAACCAGCACCAGGATCAGATCAGCCTGGGGCAGGAAGCTTGTCCCATGGGTCACCAGGATGCGAGTCTGCCAAAAGTAAAACAATGTAAACCTTCACAGAAAACTGCGCTGCCAGCCAAGTGTTCCGGGATCATTTTTAGAAGTGTGTTTGAGCATTTTTTGCCTACAGTGTGTTATATCTGACTCTGTGTTAAATCCGATGCATGCATAAAGCTAGCACTCATGTTTACTCAAATATAGTTGTCACATTCATTGGTGTGAAAAAATGGTGTTACTTCAATTCTCTCGTCTAAAGAAAAAAAAAGGAAGATCTTTCATTCACCTTGTCTCTCAGTACACCCTTGGGTCCGATGACCTTATCAAAGATGTGCTGACCCACATGGGCATCCACAGCAGACAGAGGATCATCCAGCAAATAGATATCAGCTTTCCTGTAGACAGCACGAGCCAGACTCACCCTCTGCTTCTGACCTCCGGACAGATTCAAACCCTGCGAACAGCTTCGGAATTTTAAAACACACTCGCAAAAAAATAGTTGTGAAATCAAAAGTTTTCGAGAAGGATGACGCGTTCTTCACAGATAACGTCCTATAAATTCTAATCTTTCTTAACCCATTAGTGGCGAAGTTTCCCCATCATCTACCCCAATATTCAACATCTCCTTCCCAAGAGTCTTCTGTGGACAGACCTGGTTATGAAGCGCCAATCAGAAGTTACTCAGAACACCAAGTTCTCAGATTTTATCTCACTTTTTACAGTTCCACAGTCACTCAAGTGGTTTAGTTGTCAAACTGGCTATTGCATTGCAAGGAGCTAGAATTTCCCTAAGTACTATAAAATCTTAGAGGTCAAATTGTAGGAGCGATGCTCTGAAAAGTAAGAATATTACTTATAGAAATGAGCTCTTACAAGGAAAAGGGTTTCTCAAAGGTTCTTTGGTTTATGTCTCTGCAGAACCTTCAAATAGGAATTCAAGTAGAATTATTTTAATTTAAATAAATAATTATAAGAACCCTTGAGGAACCTTCAGTGATGAGCAAGTTTAAAAGTTTTCTTCTACGAGCTGAGAAGAAAATGAGCACCTTTTCACCGATCTCAGTGGCGTCTCCTGCTGGCAGGATGTCGAGGTCAGGCAGCAGAGCGCAGGCCTCCACTACACGCTGGTACCAGCTCTTCTTCTTCTCTTTACCAAACAAGATGTTGTCCTGCAATGTAGCATTTTGAATCCAAGCCTGCTGAGGGACGTAAGCCACCGATCCCTATAAAACCATTAAGAGAGTTCAGATAAAGTCTCTAAGATACACCAAGACGTAATCAGAATTAAAAAAAAAAAGTTTTATAATTCATCCACTGTTACCTTGATAGAAACACTGCCACTTCTCCTCTCCGTCTCGCCAAGCATAGCAGAGAGTAAGGATGACTTCCCGCTGCCAACATGGCCAACAACTGCAACCAGTGCACCACGAGGAACTCTCACACTGATCCTACAAACACCACACCCACCTATATTTACACACTGCTGCTAATTCCATTCGGATAATTAATTCATTAAACTTATACCACAGCACTATGACAGCAGCTTGAGTTTAAGGAAGAAGTCTCCAGGGTTGATGTTTTGCAACAGTGAAAAGCAAAGCTGTAACTCTTCCATGGCAGGAAAGTCTTCAGGATTGAAGGCTTTGTGGTTTCTCAGCTGCATTTGTTTTTTAAAATTAATTTCAAGACAGAAAGAAAATATAGGCTGGTAAAGGAACCAACATTTACAGCTGGTCTAATGTAAGAGACAACATTAACTAGTTTCCATATTCTCATCATCTCTAGCCTCTTTATGGATAAACATGGGGAGAACATGCAAACTCCGCACAGAAACGTCCTCGCCGGCCACGGGACTCGAACCCGGACCTTCTTGCTGTGAGGCGACAGCGCTAATCACTACACCACCGTGCCGCCCAGTTTCCATATTATATTCTATATAAGTGTCCATACAGGACACTTTTTCGATGGAATAAAACCATGTTCTATTCCCTTCTAGCGGGTTTCGTTCATTTGGTTTGATAGCATGCAACATCGTTAGCGTATCGCTTATCCTACGTGTATTACGTCACTCTACCCAGTGGAGAATGAGCGTTGAATATGGTTTACGATATTGCATGGTTGTCAAGACGACATGATGTCACACGTCGGAGACGTAAAACTTCCGCGCTAGCGAGGACAATTTGTAAACAAACATGGCCGCCATGTTTGCTTCATTACAAAATATGGAAGATTTTGAGAGAATTTTGAAGAGAAAGACGCGTTGAATACCTGAACGTGTACATATAATAATAATAATGGCTGACTTTTTTTCATGGTATATCAGATATATTCCATTCAGCTACTCATCTTTGACTCGTTCAATATCACGCTAGCTGAATGGAATATATCTGATACACCACTAAACGCCAGCCAATATTATTTAAGTGTAGCTATAAATGGATAAAAATTATGATGTGCTATTGTGTAATAAATAAAATGTTTAAAATGTTTGCAAAGTGCTGTGGTATGATAGAAATAAAAACACATGCTGTTATTGGAAAATAATGAACTTCTGGGTGGTAAAAGTAACTCCATATTATTGACTCCACATTTCATACAACATTATGGCCCTGAGTGGTTTATTCTTTATTCTACCGTCGTACCTTTTCAGACAAGGAGGACCATCTTTAGACCAACTGAAAGTCCCGTTCTCAACCGTGACACCTTCTTCGTCTGAGCGAAAAAACACAGAAAGAAAGAAAGAAAGCGAGGGAAACATGAGCAACAAATCCTCTATAATACACCGTCTGGTGTTTACACATTACACAGTAACAGTTCCCCATATGTGTGTGAAGCAAAGCGTACATATGCATGCTGTTCTGGCGTATGGGAACAATTAAGGTGAGAGCAGAGGACTGTCTGTGAAAATAAATTTCCTCTATGGCAGCTTGTGGAATCAAAGCGTCTCCTTAATTATGCGCAGTCTAATTAGCATCATCTTCAAAATAGCAGTTTTCATGAGCTGTCTGCAAGTGCGCTGACAGTTTGCGGGGCCAAAATGTGTTTGTGTTTCACGAAAATAGAAGGCTATGTTGAAACCACAGTCTAGCACGGGCTGCTGCTGCATTGCGTCTCTAATTGCTCTCCTCCTCTCTCTCTCTCTCTCTCTCTCGGCCATGAAATTCAGCAGCTGTTGACAAATTATCATCATCCGTTGAACGTCTCTTAAGAATTTTATCTCCCAAACCAAAAGCTTTGTGCATATTGCATCACCGTAATATAAATATATGTTATTATTCTATCCACATTCACTGGATATGAGCAATCGTGCTTTCTGATTGGCTACTCTACTACAAGGATATCAGCTCATATACCGTGAGTAGAGAAAAACAAAATGGTGGAGCGTGTTGCTGAACCAACCGAGGACGAAATAAAAACTACTCGAAAACAAAACTCCCAAAAATAGCAACAAAATGTGGATGTAGAATGAAAGTATTTGATGGTAAGAACATATCTTGTTTATTTTTCAAGAATTATTATTATCATCATCACATTTTTCACAAATTGCTCCTGTCATTTCGCCAGTTTGTTTACATTCTAAGTGGAAATTGTTTTGTCGGACGTTTTGTATAACGTTTTTATTTATCGAATTTGCAAAAAAAAAAAATGCTCCATTTCTCGAAATCCAGTGAATGTGGATAGAATAAAACAGTCATTCCAATCAATGTTGGCGGCTATCAGGTCATGTATGACTTGATTTCGTGGAACAACTGTTAATTGTATTGTACAACTCACCCGACTTAAAGGCATCTCTGGACACATTGTCTGGCTTTAGCTCTTCTTGGCACAAATACTTCCCCAGACGCTTGAGCGAAACAACAGCCTGCGATATAAAAGACGACAGTTCAGACAATAAAGATCTGATATAAAAAGTGTGGAATAGAAGATCCAGACACTAGGGATGGTCGTACCTGCATGGTGGTGCTCATGGCAAAAGGAAGTTGGCTCAGAGGAGTCTTTAGGATGTTGATGAGTGCCATGGAGACAAAAATCTTCTGAGCGTCCAAGACATTCTTTTCATCTATGAGTACGTACACGCCAAACATGGCAAAGGCGATCTGAACATGGAAAAGGGAAAATAAAAAAAAAAACGCTCAGTTATGCTGAGTGATGGCTGCAAAATGGTGGATGCAAAAGTTATTATCTCTGCTACACACCATGAAGGACGAAGAGTTGAATGAAGCGATGGAGATGGAGTAAAGGATTTGGGACTTCTTCAAGGCTCGAAGCTCTTTTTCTCTGTAACCCAAGACCTGCTCGAGGAAAGCCTTTTCCCAAGCATAGAACTTCAGGATCTTTATGCCGTTCAGGATTTCGTTCATGAGCTTGATTCGGCCGTCCATGAACTTCATCTGGATCTCCTGTAATTTCAGAAATGAAATATGGACCACTCAGGACGGTTGGGGATTCCAGCGCTAAGATAATGTTCCAAGTTACAGTCTGAGTCTTTATAGAGAAAGTCAGCAAGTCAGTGGGAATGATGGTAATGATGAACGTGGAAAAAAGTTCCGGTCATTAAGTCAAAGAAAGTATTGGGTTTGGTTTTACAACATTCCCTGCTTTTTATATAAATACAGTATATATCTCAATTATCACAAGCGAACCTGCAGTTATGACGTGATATTTCTAGAAATCTGGGTCAGCCAGTGTCTCGCAACTCAGAAGGTCCAGACATAGACATGGGCCAAGGTTACAACCAAAGTTCTACGACTTCCAATTTGTCAGAGGGAGCGAGCATCTGCTGTTTTCAAAAAGGAGGAATAAAATATTGCCACTTTTTGCACTGTGGTTGTCTCCCGTCTAAGGAGATGTAGAAACATCAAAGGAATGAGGAGCTTGAATCCAAGCCACACACCCACACTCCGCTCTGTGCTCGCTGTGCTATCTGAACCAGCTGTGGAGCTTGAACACTGACCCTTTGTGAAGTCCAGGATTATGGTTTAGAGACGTGAAATTAGTTCAAGTAAGTGTGCACTTTGTTTTGCCTTTCAATCACCTGAGCGCAGCTGGTCCTCGAGGATAGACCCTGGTACCAAAAGTGTGAGAGTGTGTGATTTATTAAAGTTTTTGGCGCAGTTACTAGCAGACAACGGCTTGAGCCGCAACTATTTATTGCTGACCGTGTTATATAAACATTTAACTAGTTTAAATATCCCGAAACCGCAGTCCTTCCTTTTTTGACCTGTTTACCCAAAAGACTTTATTTTATTTTATTTCATTTCATTTAATCCGTCCAGCGTCTGTCCTACAGCACCTGCAGTTTGCTTCTCTTCTTGGCGATGAATCCGTTCAGAGGGAAGATGAGAAAGACGGTGGTGATGCCAGCCAGAGCAGATGGTCCTAGGTGCTGATTCAGGAACAGCGCAAGAAATTAAGGTTCATGATTACAAAGCTAGGTCAGAAATGATAACACATTTGTGGTGGAAATAAAAACCTCCTGAGAAGCTCACCTGCCAGAGGAAGAAGAGGCAGAGGGCGATCTCGATGGGAGCGAGCCACACAGCGTTGAAGTACACGACAAAATCCATGAGCTTTTGGGTGTCAGCTGAGACCAGATTCACGAGCTCTCCGACCGTACACGTCCTCCGTGCCGCATTGTTTATCACCAGAGCCTACAGAGGAGACGACAGACAGAAATACGATCACTCAGGAACCCTGATGCGACATTGGTCAGAAGTTTATCGTATCATGACCTGAGGATTAAAATGCTCATTCTAATATGTTAGTGTTTTTATCGTAACAACTAACTTCAACAACAGCTACGACTGATGCTTCACATAATCTAAACCTGATTTTAAAAATGCGTTGTTATTTTTGGAAGGAGTCTGCGCTGTGAAATGTGTAATATGTAAAGATCAGTAGGTTTTCCGCCACAGGAAAGTCTTCAGGATTGAAGACTGTTTCAGAGGACAGTAACATACTGTAGCAAGCTACGTTTTTTTTTTTAAATTAACTTCAAGAGAGGAAAAAATAGATTATGGTGAGGGAACGACTGTTTATAGAGGCTAAAATGTAACTATCAACATAAATTAACTAATTTCGAAGATGTTCCACAATGTAACTATAAATGGTTAAGAGTGCAAAGTGTCATCCCTTTGTTCGAATCTGTAAATTTAAAATTGTCCTCATTGGCAAATCAATCATTGTGATATAAGAGGAATAAAACACTTCCCGATTTGCTGGTATTCTTCGTTTGCACATGACGTCATCCAGTGGATATAAAAAGTCTACACACCCCGTTAAAATGATGGGTTTTTCTGATGTAAAAAAAATGAGACCACGATAAATAATTTCAAAACTTTTCCCACCTTTAATGTGACCTATAACCCGTACAATTCAATTGAAA
>JAPFFA010000023.1:4237520-4247890 GCA_026153275.1 Sciades herzbergii
TCTTTGGACTGTGGGGGGAAACCCACGCGGACACGGGGAGAACATGCAAACTCCGCACAGAAAGGCCCTCGCCGGCCGCTGGGCTCGAACCCGGGCCTTCTTGCTGTGAGGCGACAGTGCTAACCACTACACCACCGTGCCGCCCTGTCACGATCATATAATTATAAAATGCAGGCAGTATTTAAAAGGTCGTGTCAGAGACGTGAATCTTCCTTGGATGGTTGTATCATACAGAGAAGCATGGCTGTTCCTACTACACCAAGCTTCTAATAACATTCGTATAAAAGTGAGTTGGAGAAGATGCTCCTGTCTCGGTGATGTATAAAGAGCTCGTTTATCCTGTGCAAATGGATCGACAGTCTTGCTGAAATCATCTGGAGCTTGGAAAAACCTGTCCCCTGAAAGCCGCAGTGGGGCGGTCATTCAAGTCGGAAGTCCAAATTGGGAACTTGTGCAACATCTTTAATAGTATAGCGGCACTTGGTCAGAGTAAACACGTTTCCCTTTTTGTATCTGTTAATACTTGATGTGTAACGTATTTTGATTGTCACAAAGATTTCATTGTGTTTGAACAAGACAGTTGGCTTCTCTTATTCTTTGTTTCTCATCACTAATCGCACATGTAGATCTTTATCTAATTCGGAGAGACTAATCCTCTGACTTTTACCTTGATTTTGGTGACCGTTTTTCCAATTAGTCACTGGACAGCCTTTAGACTGAAACTCTGGGAAATTTGGCTTGGAATGAATGCATGAATTGCAGCGTACTGTATATCTGGGAAACTAATCCCATCCTAATAGTACTTGAGAAGGAGGATTTATAACGATAGTGGTCATTTCATAAACCATCCATCAACATGTGATCCATCTTTCTTTTTCTTGTCCTCTCTCTCTCTCTCTCTCTCTCTCTCTCCCTCCCTCCAGGTCCGCTCTGGCTCAAGGGCGCTTTACAGACCCCTCTCTGCCTCGGTACTGTCCAGGCCAGATGGCAAATCTGCAGAGGTGAGAGTTCAACCTGCTCATCCTCGTTTTTAGGATTTGCATTATAAATGTTTCTCCAAAATGACCTGAGTGAATGTGTTGATTTTTGAATCATGGCGTGATCTAGCTGTAGGTGTAAGTGTCCCGATCCATAGACTTGCACACTTCCAAAATCTGCAGTTCAGTTTTATTTGTCTCCATCTTTAATGATGGACGTTCAGGCAGAGCAGCTTTATACAAATTTGGCTGTAGGTTAAAAGTCCTAATGAACAATTCAGAGGTGAAGAAGCAGACGTGAAAGGGAAGCTCTTCTGGGCGATACTGGGATAATAAATCGATCCAGTATCCAGGTGAGATGTGCGTTTTCATGGGTGTGAACAGTTTTTGGGAAATGCAAACCACCCACAGCAGCAGAAAGGCAGTCCAAAAATGGTGTATAGTATTGGGACAAGACTTCAGAGTGATCATCTTGGGCGTTCCTCACTCTCACTTTCCTCTAGGCCAGCTCTGTCGTCCTGCCACAGAACGCCGTATCCCAGGTTGCACTGAGGGGCTTCCAGACCAGCGCAGTGAGCCGTGACATCGACACAGCTGCCAAGTTTATCGGCGCCGGAGCCGCCACAGTCGGAGTGGCCGGATCAGGAGCCGGAATCGGAACAGTGTTCGGAAGTCTGATCATCGGATATGCCAGGTACGGCACAGACACGGGTTTAACGAAAATTCAGCAAGGAAACAACTGCATTAGTGATTTTAACCATCAGAACCAAAAAACCTAAAGCAATGAAGGAGCTCTGAGTGTCATTTGGTTTATTTAACTCTGTAGGGTGACTGGAGCAGTCCTAGAGAGTAAACCCCAACAGCCCTGCTTTTATTTAATGTTTATTTTAAGTGATTTTGTGAAGATTTGTAGAATTACTTTAAATCTCTTGTTAGTGTTGTCAGGTGTTGCACGTCACTTCATTTTAATCAAACACACGATCAGTTTCAAGTTTGAATGTGAAAAATTGCAAAATGGCAGTATGAGAAGGGTTTTTTTTTTTTTTTCCCCCTTCTGTACGAGGTCCATCCATTTCATTTCACGGCTATGCGCGTGATGGATGGGTTCATAATGAGGTCCATTTATTTAAAAAAAAAAAAAAGTGCTATTTATGCAAAACTAGATAAACTGTAACTAAAGTCACTGATTTGCGCTAGCTCTTACAAACCGGGATGTCTGATTACCGTACCCTATAGATCCGGAACAGTAAGAGAGAATGATGCTTAGTGAGGGGGAAAAGTTGTGCTCTACCACCCTGAACAAATTAAAAAAAAAAAAAACTGATTGGAAAAAAAAAATCATGAAAATTGACTGACAGTTATAAGTGATTTTGAAAAACTGGAATTAAAAAAAAAAAAAAAAATGCATTTATTTTCCTTAATGGATCCTTCCGGATCAGTGATCCAGATCAGCACCAAAAGTCATAGCAACGTAATTCAGTCCAGAGGTATTAATCACGTGAAATTTAGTGATTGGTTGAAAACTGAGGGAGAAATGGCATCCTAAAAAACATATTGGATGAAGAATCAAGTAGAAAGATCCTGAGTGAGCGGAACAATTTGTGTCAGCACTGCTAGTGCAGATTAAAAATGACATTTGAATGCAAGACCTCTATCTAAATGGGGAAACTTTTTGTTTTTTAAATAAATGTGTAATAAACCTCACTGAACATCGTGGCAGTGTGCGATCCTGCAAGAAAGTTATATAATGCACAAACCTATTGGAGAGTCATGCAGTATTACTGTAATGTGTTTTCCTCATGGTCGTTTTTAAACCCACATCAGACCTTTTGAAATCTTGTTTCAGGAAGCAATGTCGTCATTATTTCAATTTGTATAGCAATTTTATCACACCCAAGGTCACGTTACAATTAGGGAAGGGGGGAGGAGTCCACCAAAAAAGGGTCATGATGTAATTCCAGTGCCGTGGCTACCCACAATCCTACTAAATGCACACAAAGATGAAATCCTGGACTGCCTGCGCACACACTGGGCAACATCACTTGGAACACCACGCCATGGATTCATAAAGCAAGCACAGGAAGACCGCTGCACAGAGCGCTGGATAACCCTGATGTTAAGTGCAACGCGCTCACTGCAGTCCCATGCTGGACCAAGGCCTGAAGGGAACTGACGCCCAAAACTGGGTCCGGAGCGACACCACAACCGGTAGACAAAACATTCAAACAAAAAAAAAAAAATCAAACCTCAAATTATGCCAAAACAAAGGAGCAGGGGGAGAGAGAAAAGCTCTGGTGAGAAGTGACAGCCAAAATGCGCACAGTGTACTCTCACCCAGAAACTGGGGGGGGGGGGGTTGGTTTTCATTCCAGTAGCTTATATTAGAAATGTTCATCTTCAGCGACTGTTGCTTTGAACAGTACTGACTTGTATATCGTTTAGCAGAAGCAGTTATAAAGGAAAAATGATTCAAACACAAACTGGCTGCTCTCTGTTCAGAGTATTATGGGTAATTAGGCTTGAGAAGTTGTTCATGTGAGCCTCTTTTGAACAGCCTGCACTGCTGCAGTGTTGACCAAAACATGAAGCCAAATTAACACCGTTCAAAAGAGAACTTTTTTTTTTTTTTTTGTAACCTGTGATTATTTAAGTATAGATCACTTTACCACTTAAAGAGCTGTCGAAGGTGTGATTTGGAAAAAGTCCCGTCTAGCTTATTAATATAAACACGGAGGTGATTATAGAAAATTGCGAGCGCTGATTGGTCGGGAGACTCGGACTATTTCTCGATGAGCAACTCTGCAAAATGGCGCCCAATCGCGTTGTCACTAAGTGAAGCAGAATTACAAACTATGAAAGAAAATGCTGTTCCTAAAAGCACTAAAGATGATCTGAAGTTTGGTCTAAAACTGTTCAAGGGTAAAGTGGAATTGATTTATTTTCTGTTTCAAAACAAAGTATTTTGTGACTTGGCGTAGATAAGCAAGTCTGCACCGCAAAGTTATTACATTTACATGCTGCTTTTGAAGTTTTAATACAGTTTCTTTTTAATCATCAGCTGTTTATTTTATACTAAAACAGTTACACGTCTCAGGTTCAGTGAAGATCTGTGAATAATAATCTCGACTTTATTATTCACCGATGTTCACTTTGCTTTCGGTGAATGAATAATTATCAGTGTCTTGTTTTATATTTTCCCATAAGTTCTTCCATAGCAGCTGAGGCTTTGTAGAAATCTAATGTGACTGATTTTTAGTTCATCACTAATGAACCAAGTTGGTTGTTTTACCCAAAAGCTAATAATTTGCATATGAGGCATCACTTTGTGATGTCACAACTTGATCTCATGTAAAAATATATGAAATCGGGTTTATTCTGTGGAAGTGCTACAGCAAGAGCCTGTTAAATGGGAGGAAAGTGAGTTAATTATTGGCAAATTTGCTTCGAACATAATACAGCGCAGCATCTCCTCCTTCGGAGGATTTAATCGTTTGAATTCAAGCTGCCTGGTCTGAGCTCTCTGACAAATCGAACACCAACAGATGGTGGAATGAAGGATGTTAATCTGTGGCATGTGGGTATTGAACATGGCAAACAACCCACTACGATTTGACTTTAAAATCAAAATGTTGTAAATTGAATAACGTGGGCTTCTGAGATGTAACAAGACTGGAAAAATTTGAAGTGTTAATTTTTAGTCCACCAGGGGGCAAAATGGAGCAATGAAATAATTCAACAATTATGAGGCTCTTTCCAAATGAACTAATTTGGGGGTGAATATTTAAGCACCATTCCCCCCCACCACATGCACACAATTTTTGCCAACTTTTTAAGTTCAGTTTAACGTTGAGGTATTTTGTGTGGCTTTATAATAATAAAGTCCAGATTGTGACCTTAAAGAAATTAAGGGAAAGAATTTAGTCCACCAGGGGGCAAAATAAAGCAATGAAACAAAGGAGAACCGAAGTCATTTTTAAACTTGCTTTATTTCTTAATGTTATTCAATTACGTTTTCGGTTTTAGTAACCTTATATCGTGACCCGTATTGGCAACTAATTGCAATTAAATATTATCGGCCTATTTGGTTTGTAGCCATGTTGAATTTAGTTCATTTGGCCCACGGCAGGCGTTGCTTATCCACGCGATCTTCACGAGACTTGTGCGAGACTTCGAAAGAATCAGCCAGGTGTCAGTGCCACCATTTTGAAAACTGTTTTCCAAATGAAATATTGCACAAAAACGAGTTTAAATGACGATGACTGCCTACTTTTTTCAAACTTTCCTGATTGCTATCAAAACAAACACAACCTCCGGCTTGATTTACGTCAGCATTCGAAAGAGGGAGCGCGTGTCTTTTGACAACGTTGGCAGATGTCGGTCACTTTGATTTGCGCTGTACGTTTTACTTCCGTCCAACGATGTCTCGCACAGGTCTCAACAAATCTCGTTTACAGCCATTGCTTTGACATATGGACTGATACATATTTTTAAAGAGCATATTTCAAACATTCATAACTTGCTATAGCAGTGGTAATGCATTCCTATATTTGATAAAATTAGAATTTTGATGAATTTGCTTTCAGTTCTCCTTTAACAAGCTTGAATGAAAAAGTTTCATGATTTAGGGGGTGAATACTTAAGCAAGATAAAATATGATCAGAGCTCCATAGCCAGCAAAAACCTCCCTCATTCTGACCAGCATGTGGAGAATTTTTCAAACGTTCTCGTGTTCTTTGTGCCCCCTTTCAGGAATCCGTCTCTGAAGCAGCAGCTGTTCTCCTACGCGATCCTGGGGTTCGCGCTGTCCGAGGCCATGGGTCTGTTCTGTCTGATGGTTGCTTTTCTCATCCTGTTCGCCATGTAAAGTCTGCGCCGTCTCTCCTCCTCCCCCCGGCCATGACGACCCTCTGCATCTCACGCCGGCCGCAGAGAGTTGTGTTGGTGTCATGACAGTTGTACATTTTCCAGGTTTTTGTTGTGGAAGGGTGACAGACGAAACAGAACATGTATTGTAAAAATGTATTCAATTACAGAATTAAAATACATGTTTCACTATTTAAAATGGGTGGCTTTTTTTTTGGGAGTTGATTTTTGTGCAAGTTAAAATGGGGTTTTTTTTTTTTTTTTTTTTTTTTAAGTTGTGCAAAAAAAGTTTTGGCAGCTGTTCATTGTGTTTTGGAAACTAAAGATGTGAATTGTGCGTAATGAGCAAATTAACTATAATGATTCTTAGGGAGGGGAAAGCTGAACTCGCACACGGCTTTAATCTGAGAGCAAAATTAAGCCTGAAGTTTAGAGTAAATTCTCCAGCTGTAGGTTTAAGAGATTTAACAAGAAGGCAATAATTATATTTACACTGGGTAAGTTTTTAAAAAAAAATAAAATAATGCAGGATGAAAATATAATTCTCATCCAAATTCACCCAGACATGATGACACGAGTGTTGAGCAGCAGAAGTGAGTAGAGTTTAGTACTAGTATTTTTAATTTAACTTCTATACCATGTCTATAATCCACTCAAGTGGAAATGTGGCCTTTTTCTCTTTCTACATTAATCGGTTCCCAAGCTGGTTACTATTTTTTTGTTTATAATAAAACCTGCTGTACATCCTTCACTTTGTTCCCTACGGATGACCGATTTACATCCTCGTGTTTTTTATTTAAGTTGGTGTACAAGATGTTCTTCACTATACAAAATGATAAAACTTTCTCAAGTGTAGTGAACAGGGTTTGGTCTGGACGTCGTCTTTGCCTTTGTGTCTCGTTTTAATTCCTAGCCATTCCATTTTTAGTGCTAAATATAGGCCTCTGACTGACTGAAGACGACGCTTCTAAGAAAATTATAATAATCCTGTTTTTTAGGAGGCGATGGCTGAGCTCGGCTGTTTCATGGGAGGGAGGGAGACGTTTTACTATGTATGAGGTTTTTAAAATTTGATAGATGTGATGGTGTTCTCAGGACTCTGATGTAGAGAGTTAATGGCTAAACTCTTCCCACACACACGTTTATCAGTCAAAGGTTCATGATGCAATAAATCCTTTAAAAAGAAACCCATTCTGCTTTAATAGTGATAATGTACCTACACAGTCTTAATCCTGACTGAAAAATATTTTACACATTTTTTTTTAAATATAAATTTCTGTAAATATCTGTTCAGACAGATCATGAATTTAAAAAAAAAAAAAAACCTGCAGCAAAATCCTCAGGAATATTTAAATGTGGCATGTTGACTTTCATACCTTTTTCACATGGAGAATTTTTATGTGATTTGTTTTAATGAATCACTTTTAATATGAATGACTCGGGGTGGGGGGTTGTTTGGTTTTTTTGGGGGGGGGGTCATGGTTCATTTACATGATTTTTCACGTGTGGTTTGTCTACATGATTTGTTCATTTTTCAGATGCAATTCGTCTACATGAGTTTGTTCATTTTCACGTGTGGTTCATCTACATGATGCGTTCATTTTCAGGCGGGGTTCATCTACGTGCTCGTTCGTTTTCAGGCGGGGTTCGTCTATGCAATTCGTTCATTTTCACGCGGGGTTCATCTGCATGATTCGTTCGTTTTTCACACGTGGTTCGTCTCCGCGATTCGTTCGTTTTTCACAAGTGGTTCGTCTCTGCGATTCGTTCGTTTTCACACGTGGTTCGTCTCCACGATCTGTTTGTTTTCACATGGTTTGTCTGCATGATTTCATTTTTCACATGGGGTTTGTCTGCGCGGTTCGTTCGTTTTCACGCGGAGTTCGTCTGTGCGAGTCGTTCGTTTTCACGCGGAGTTCGTCTGTGCGAGTCGTTCGTTTTCACACGGGGTTCGTCTGTGCGAGTCGTTCGTTTTCACGCGGGGTTCGTCTGTGAGACTCGTTCATTTTCCACACGGGGTTCATCTACGCGAGTCGTTCATTTTCCACACGGGGTTCGTCTACGCGAGTCGTTCATTTTCCACACGGGGTTTGTCTGCGCAATTTGTTCGTTTTCCATGCGGGTTTCGTCTGCGCGATTAGTTTTTCATCTCAGTTTTCCATATTCGCATGATGCCATGTGTACAGAACATAACATGTTGAAATGGGCATGTTTCTAACACCCCTGTTACTCATCATTTATCTGTGAAATCTGACAAGATCTAAAAATAAGTGACTGATTTCAGTTTCATGGCTCATCTTCAGGAACTTGCAGCTGTTTATTTTTGTCAGCATGAGGTTCGTGTTTCAGCTCTGAGCGCCAGCAGCTGCTCCTCTCATGCTTTCAACAGTAGGCCTCATCCACATTCTCTCTCTCTCTCTCTCTCTCTCTCTCTCTCTCTCTCCAAACACTGAAGTGTTCTTCTCCAATGTCAGTCTGATCAACTTTTCATTGAACTCTTTAACCACAGCCTGGAGATGAATCGTGCAGGAGTGTGTCTGATTGCTGGGATTTTTCTTCTTCTAGTTGGTGAGTTCAGTCTGAGGGTCGACTTGCTGAGTAGAAATGAATCGCTTGTTATTTCTAGGCAGGTAAACGTATCAAAGGTAAAACCTACATCCTCAGTTACAGTCTAGCTCTCCAACATCATGGAAGAACTTCTAGAAACATCTGAAACAAGCCAGAGGTTAAAATATTTCTCTCACAAGGGAACTGTTTCAGTGTGATTGTTGTTAATTGTTATAGTCTAAGTGTTCTTTGTTATGTCTGAATGTTGTGTTGGCTTTTTTGCCCAGGGCTGAGAGATTTAAAAAAAAAAAAAATGTCCTAATGTGACTACCCTGGTTAAATAACCTAAAGGGTAATTTAAAAAAAAAATAATTCAAGCATTATACACGCTTATCCAGAGTGACATACAGCAAGCGCACACACACGCACACAGAGTGCACCTGGAGGTTAGGCGCCTTGCTCAAGGGCACTTTCTTGCTGGCCCAGGGAATCGAACCAGCTACCCAAGGCTGCTTCTCTAACCTTAAAGCAATGGCTGCCCCATTATTGCACATATTCTAATAATCTGCCAGTGGAAATGATGCACAGCGTAGCCTACTTGCTACAGTCTGTCATGTGTCCAGCTTCATTTGTTCAGATCACATGATTGCAGCATTAAAGTCAATGAGATCCTGCAATGTACAGTGTGACTGAATGCTGTGTTAATTTTTAAAGGCTGCTGTGAATGGGCGAGGAATCCTGGGAACGCGCCGCTATGTGCCGCATGCCTCCTGTTTCTAATTCTGGTCAGCGCCTCACACTCACTTTGTGCCCTTCATTATTGGAGAGTTTTAAGCTTTTCAGGCCGTCCTTTAATTCAACGAAACGCCACAGAAAACAGTTGCGACAGTGTATAGGGTGGGTTGGTTTAATTTTTTTTGGAATTTCAACCTCATATGAGACGAGTTCCTTTCCCACTTCTTCTTAAATGCTTTTTCTCACTTCTACATGGGGTCGATGGATATAAGTGGGCTGGTAGGGTAGTCCAAGGGTCCAACCATGGCAGCTTGGCAGCACTGGGGCTCAAACCACCAACTTGCCAATCAGTAACCCAGAGTTTTAACCTGTTGACCCCCCCATTAACTATTTTTCCCCACAAGTAAACCAGAATCCGTCAGTTACACACTACATTTCTGAAATCCTCCAAATCTTCATTGTCTACCTCCACGAAATGTAGCACATGTTGAGATTTCATTTTATTAATGGCTTGGAGAATTTGCACATTCAAAATAAAATCCAAATTAACCTTCAGATAAATGAATATCCAGAACTTATCCAAGAAAAGTCAGGACTTCTAATGTCGAACATGTACGTTTCTAAATTCCTCATGCTATTAGGTGTAAATAGTTTGTGTTGCTGTAAAGTCCAATCCATTTATAACATCAGCACGCTTCCAGAAACAGCGCTGGCTGATTTCCAGATGGCTTCTTACTCCATACAGTGGCTTGCATAAGTATTTAGACCTGAAATGGATTAAATTGGAATCGTATGTCATGTAAAATGGTTTGGAAGTGCATAAGAAATTATTTTAGCCACCATCAGAAGTGGCGTAAATATTTGAATGGCGTTTACCTGCGTCCAATGTATCAGTATAAATACATCTGATTCTGGAAGAACCTCAAGTTTGTTAGAGAACATCATGAAGCCCAGGGAGCTGTCAGACCAAGTTCTGGAAAAGTGTCCCAAGCTTTGAACACAGGAAGAATATGGCGCAAGCAAAGCACGACGTCCACCAGAAGATGTATAAAAAGGGGTTTAGTCAGAGAAGCAACCATGTGTGCGAAAGTTCATGGATGGAATATGTAAAATATTTCACTCTAGGTCCATCAGTGAGCTATTCAGGACTACTGACTACCCTTTCATATGAAGATCTCATCTCATCTCATTATCTCTAGCCGCTTTATCCTGTTCTACAGGGTCGCAGGCAAGCTGGAGCCTATCCCA
>JAPFFA010000023.1:4875946-4886719 GCA_026153275.1 Sciades herzbergii
TGGCTCAAACCAACACCCATGCCACAGTGAAAGAAAGTCACACTTTGAGATCACAGTTTTTCCCGTTCTGATGTTTGTGAACATTTAACTGAAGCTCTTGATTTGGATCTGCGTGATTTGATGCATCGTGCTGCTGTCGAGCGATCGGCTGATTTAGAGAACAGCAGGTGTATGTATGGGTGTTCCTAATAATGTGGCCAGTGAGTGTATATCAATATATCTGCACTTATCTTGTTCCCTTGCATGACTAAGCTAAGGTGGCCATGAATTAATGATCTCATTCCCATGACTGGCAATACATTAGGATCTTGTTCCTACACTTCAATAAATCCTGGCCATGTATCATTTTTATAAGTAGGGACATCACCAGCAGGGCTTATAATCTAATCCTTCAATATCAATCTAAATTTATCTACAATAAGGGGATATGTTATATAATATATTTTTTTTAAGTTTTGCATTTAGAATGTTTGTTCAGTGACGATATATTTACTGAAACAATTACTCTCCTTTCCTCCCTCAACAACAAAGATTGATCTTGATTACAACCAGTTTCAATGGGCACCAGTAAATGTGCCATCCAAAGTTGCAACAGGAGGTAGTTATGAGTCTGTTACCAAAACTATGAAGACAACATCCTCTACCTCTGCCTCTTCATCTGCCCATTATGAAACCACTGAGCAATTTCCTCCTCCGCCACCAACCGCTGACCACCTCCAGGTCCCTGCTGAAGTCCCAGAGCGTTGTACTTCTCCCCAGCCACTTGATCAACATGTTCCCCAAAAATATCCAATCAGCAAGGAGCAGTATTCCAAGCAGAGGAACCTCTATGAGCTGAAACGCTTGTACAAGCATATCCATCCAGAGGTGCGCAAAAACCTGGAGCGGGACTTCATTACTGAAATGGAGCGCTCTCACATGGACAGCGATGAGGAAGTTAGCGGCGATGTGCAGCAAGTGCGCTACGTGTTTGAGAACAACGGCAGCAGTCCTGGGAAATGTATGAGCCCAGAGAGAGAGTATCTGGAATGGGATGAGATTCTGAAAGGTGAGGTGCAATCTATGCGTTGGATGTTTGAGAACAAGCCACTTGATGCCATCAAAGACGACACACCAGATGAGAACGAAAGCCGAAACATTGCGCAGCAGGAAATCATTGCTGGGAAAGATGTTAAATATACAACTTGGATGTTTGAAACACAACCTATTGATGCTCTGGGAACAGAAACCCCCGACTCAGTAGAGCATAGTAGAAAACTAACAGATCTAGCAAGAGGAGATGTGCAAACTGCAACCTGGTTATTTGAGACGCAGCCTCTGGACTGTATGAATAAAATTTACCAAGAGGATGACGAAGAGGAGCAGGTGGTGTATACGAAAGACATTGCAGGAGGAGATGTAAAAACTGCCAGATACTTGTTTGAAACTCAGCATCTTGATTCCCTTGGCCACACTGAGACAATTGATGAATCACACTTCCTACAACTGAAGTCAGAACTGGAAGAGATTAAAGGTGAAGTCAAAACTACAACAAAAATGTTTGAGACACAACCTTTGTGTGTCATTCGGGGAGATTCTGGTGAGATGTTGGAGATTACAACCGTGCGACGTGAAGAAACCGAAAAAGGTGACGTAAAAACATCCCGCTGGCTTTTTGAAACCCAGCCGCTGGACATGATCAACGAAGACCCAACTAAAGTTAAGATCATTTGTGGAGTGTCCATGGAAGAAAACTATCAGGGTGGGGTGAATCGAGGCAGGTGGCTTTTTGAGACAAAGACCTTGGATCAAATCAAAGATGAAGAACTGGAAAACACCAAAACTCAAAAAGAGGAGATAATAGGAGCAGATGTTAAGAGACATTGCATGGTCTTTGAGACACAGCCCATGGATACTTTAAAAGACCATACCAATGCCAGGCCATCTGAACCAGAAGAGATCATTGGGGGTGATGTAACATCAGCCAGGCATTTGTTTGAGACTGTGCCAATGGAAAATCTGAAGGAGTTGCCTGAAGTTGGGAAACTACAAAAGGTCGTTGCATTGGAGGAGGAGAAAGGTGATGTGAGGCATCAGAGATGGTTATTCGAGAGTAAGCCTCTTGAGCAAATTAGGGAGGACAAAAAAGAAATCACACGAACGGTTAAGCTTCAGGAGATAGACAGGGGTGATGTCATCAACTGCAAGGAGATATTTGAGACCATGGATCTAAGTAAGTGCATGGACACACATAAGATAGCAGTGGAAGGTGTCACGAGTGGATCGGTGAAATCAAACAAAGTACTCTTTGAATCCACACCCTTGTATGCTGTACAGGACAGCTCAGGACATTACCACGAAGTCAAAACGGTACGACGTGAAGAAATTGTCAAGGGCGATGTACGAAGCTGCAAGTGGATGTTCGAGACTCGGCCAATCGACCAGTTTGATGACAGTCTAAACAAATTCCAAATTATCAAGGGAATTTCAAAAGAGGAGATTCAATCAGGGGATGTCAAAACAGCCAAATGGTTGTTCGAAACTCAACCTCTTGATGGGATCAAATATTTCAGTAGCATGGAAGAAGAGGAGAACAGAATGAACAAGACCACTGAGATCCAAAAGGGTGATGTCAAAACTTGCAGGTGGCTGTTTGAGACTCAGCCGATGGATGAGCTATATGAGAAAGCCGAGGTAAAAACAGAGGACAACACAGAGATCCGTAAAGGTGATGTTAAAACCTGTACCTGGCTTTTTGAGACCCAGACCCTTGACAGTATCAAAGATGAATCTGAAACCATTTTAAAAACTTGTACAGTCAAACAAGAGGATGTGCAAGGCAAGGATGTACGTCTGGCCCGCTTTCTCTTTGAAACTGAAAACCTGGAGAATATTCAAGGCGGTGAGGATCAGAGTAACTTTAAACGAGTCACACAGATCGATATCCAGTCTGGAGATGTATCAAGAATGAAGTATATATTTGAGACCCAGGCACCGGACATCATGACCTCCACTTCTGAGGAGACCATGCAGAAGCTAAAGTCTCGTCAGACTGAGGATATCCAGAAAGGAAATGTTGTCAACTGCACCTGGATGTTTGAAAATCAACCAATTGATTCCATCAAGGAGAACACTGAAGAATCCAAAGAGGTGCGTACAGTGACAGATGTTCAAGGAGGGAATGTTGACAAAGGTCGTTTTATCTTTGAAACCTATTCCCTGGATAAGATTCAAGAGGATTCTTCTGAAACAGAGATCAGCAAAATTCAGTGCATCATACGAGAGGAGATTGAAAAAGGAGATGTGAAAAACTACACCATGATGTTTGAGACCCAACCGTTGTATGCTATTCGAGACAAAGAAGGGCACTTTCATGAAGTTACTACAGTCACAAAAGAGGAAATTCTGAGAGGTGATGTCATCGGGGCAAGATGGTTGTTTGAGACAAAGCCACTAGACTCAATAAAAGATGAAGATGAGGTTTATCTTATCAAAGCTGTTACTGAAGAAGATATACAGAAAGGCGATGTTACTACAGCAAGGTGGAGGTTTGAAACACAACCGCTTGATGAAATTTCTGAGGATATGAAGGTTACTCTAAAGACAGTTGCAGATATTAAGGGTGGAGACGTTAAAACAAACATGCAGCGCTTTGAAAATGACGATGTCTCTCAGAAATACGTGAGAACCGTTAGTGTAAGTGAAATACAAAGAGGTGATGTGAGAAGTGCCACATGGATGTTTGAAACACATACAATTGACAAGATCCGTGGAGAGGGATCCGAATACGACGATATGGAAAAAGTGACACGAGAGGAAGTGCTGAAGGGTGATGTTAAACAGTCAGTGTGGCTTTTTGAAAAAGAGCCTCTTGATCGCATCAAGGACAGTGATGGAACAGAAATCATGATTTCTCGTGAGGAAATTCCCAAAGCCGACGTCAAGACGACAACATGGCTTTTTGAAACTACTCCGCTGACTGAGTTCAACGAAACCAACGTAGAGAGGACAGAGATCATCGGCAAAAGCGTCAAGGAGACGTTAGAGGAACTTTACAGTCAGAAAATGGTTGACTCCCATGGGATAATTATAGAAGCAGATGAGATTGGCGATGTTAGGATGGCCAAGTACAAGCTGCTGAATCAGGAGACTCCAGAGATCCAGAGAGAGGAGGTTATACGAGGAGACCTGAATAACATCATGATGAACCTGCTCAATAGACGCGAGACCACAGAGAGAGGTATCACCATTGATGCAGAGGAGAGGGGAAATATCAACACAACTGTCAAACAGCTCTTTAGTCAAGATAAAGATGTTAATATTGAGAAGGAAGAAATCGTTAGAGGCGACATACAAGAAGCGATCAACAACCTGCTAAAGAAGGACGGGACAGCCAAACGTGGTATTTTAATTCAGGAAGATGAGAAAGGAGACGTGAGGATGACCATATACTCCCTGTTGAACAAGGAAGAAGAAAGCGGACTTGTAAAAGAGGACGTTGTTAAAGGAAATGTCCGTGGGACTCTGCATAGGCTATTGTACAACAGTGATGCCAAAGACCAGTCCTCTAAAATACAAATAAGTGATACAGAGAGAGGTAATGTGAGTTTCTATTCAACTTGTATCGAGTCTGGAGCACTGGACTACCTTAGACAACTTCAGTTAGGATCAGATGAAACATATAATGAAACAAGCAAAGAAAAGATTATTGGAGGTGATGTGGAGCATACAAAATTGATCCTGAAGAACAGTCGTCATGCAATTGGACGAACTGTGGCTGAAGATGATATTGTTCCTGGGGATGTTCACAACACCGTGCAAGTTTTTATGATGGAACCAGTCCTGTCTTTGCACAATGTTGAGAAGGAAGAAATTGTAAAGGGAGACTTGAGAGCAGCACTTGACTCACTCACACAAGCAGTGAATCAGCACAAAGTTGTTGAAAAAGAGGAGGTGGTCAAAGGCGACATCAACACCACACTCAGATCTTTGGAAGAAGCCCAGAACCAACTCAAAGAAATGGAGAAACCTGAGATTGTCCGTGGGGACATCAGGGGTGCCCTTGAAAGTCTTGAACGATCAACCACTGCTAAGACTGAAGTAATTATTGAGGATGTAGTGGCTGGTGATATTAAGGGAACTTTAAAATCCCTTGAAGAAGCAAAGCAGGCAGTAAAAGAGGTTGAGAAAGAGGAAATTGTTAGAGGTGACATCCAGGCAGCTTTACTGAATTTACAAGAAGCATCTACTGAGAAGAAACTCATCCAGCATCAAGTGAGTGAGCAGGGTGACGTAAAGGGCACCATCCAGCTCCTACTGGAACCAGTCTCCTCACCACAATTGCAAAGAAGAGCTAGCACAGAAGGTGATGTTAAAATGTCAATAAAATCTCTTTATGAGCAAGAACAAACCCAGATAGATAAGGAGGAGGTGATCAAGGGAGATGTTCATGAAACCATCAAATGTCTTATGAAGAAGAAAGAACAATCAAGCCATAAGTCAAAAGTAAATCCTTCCAGTAGAGTTAAATCTTCCAAAAGTATTTCTCAGGAAGAAGTTCATGAATGCCCTGCTACACCCAAGGTTGAGCCCTCAAATCCACACTCTTCAAAAAATCTGCCCAAGAGAATTGAAACAGGTGTGAACACACAAAAGCAAACAGAGGTCAAAACTAATCAATGTCAGATCTTAACTCGAGAGCAAAGCTCTGAAACCAAACATATGACATCAGTTGGTCAATCGGAATCATCCCAGTTCTCACAGAAGATAAATGTAAAAGAGCAGCAACAAAAGCAAAAACAAAACCCTGGTCCTGCAATCGTAAAGAAACGTGTGGGAAAACAGACGGGTGAGAAAAAAGCTGAAAGTGCTGCTGTTTGCGCTGCTGAGTGTGACACAAAAGAAACAAAACAAACAACTGAAACCGCAAAGCAAACACAAGAAATAAAGACGGTCACACAGGTTCAGACCAAAGTAACAACAGAGAACACCACCATTACACAAAAGAACACCAAGAATTTATCATCAGAACAAAATGTGAAGAGTCTAAAGACTGAGCAGAACATCAAGAGTCTGAACCGCAACCTGAATCCAAAGGGAATGATCAAAAAGAAATCTCAACCAGAAATTCACTTCCCCCCTCCTCCAACCTCTCCTCCACCACCTTCTGAGTCCGAGTTCTCTCTTCCTCCTCCTCCATCTCCAGTCACAGAGCCTTTTATCTCTCCTCATTCTCATCTGGCCATGAGGCAGGATAGTGACCCTTCCCTTCCACCACCTCCTCCCCCTGCCATTGAAGCAGAGGCTGAGTTCTTTCCCCCACCTCCCCCAGACTTCCTCCCACCTCCACCATCGCAACAAGAACTCAACTCAGCGACTCAGCCAAATCTTGGAAAGCCAAAGGGCCGACCTCTATTCAAAGTGCCTAAGCCTGAGCCTCCTAAGCAGACAGATCCACCCAAGATTAAGTGGCAGAAAAAACAAACTGCTCCTGCTCCCCCACCACCTCCTCCTCCACAACCACCTGTGCTTGAACAGACGGAAAAAGAAGCAAAACATACTGCAACAGTCACAGAAACCAAAGCAAGGGACAAAAAGCATGATGTAAATATAAAGTCAACCGAGATGCCACTTCCACCAGTCACTAAAGTTCCCTCAAAAATCCCAGTGCAGATACCAGAGCCGGAGGAACCCCCGCGACCTAAGAAAGTATTTATTCCTCCAATTAAACTTCCTCCATCCCCAGAGCCTGCTATTGAGCCAAAGCCCAGACCTTATGCAAGGAAATTCAAAACACCGCTCATGCTGGCAGAAGAAAAATACCGCAAACAAAGAGATGAAGCTGAGAAAAGTAAGACAGAATCTACTCCAACATCTCCTCCTGAAAGCATCAAGTTTGAGGACTTAGATGTGGTGAATACAGAAGCAGAGTTGACCACAGACAAACTCTCTCAGTCACAAATTACAGCTGAAACACAGCAGGTACATCCTAGTGAACCAGAGCCAGTCAAGGTGCCCAAAGGGCCAGCTGCAGGAACATCGGAACAATCTGCCCCAAAAACAGCTCACCCCCAGCCCCTACAAAAGGTCCCTACAACCTTTCAGTTGAGCAAACCTTCCTTTCCCAAAGCAGGTAAGAAAACTGCTGTTACTACAGATAAAAAGCAAGCGATCCAAGCTACAGCTGAAATCAAAGTTCAGCCAACATCACTAATCCCTCCTTTACCAGCAACTGAGCACCTTGAAAATGTAAAGGCAAGTTCTCACACATCTACATCCAAGCAAACCATTACTCAAGTTCAATCTAAGCAACAAATCTCAGCAAATATTCAGTGTCAACATACTGGCTCTATAAAAGCTGAAGAAACTGTAACTGAAGAAACAAAGAAGGCTCCCCCACAACCGACAAAGATCCCAAAAGTGACCCCAAGCTTCAAAGTTAAAACATTTAAGATGCCCAATCAGGAGAAGCTGGAAGAAAAGAAGGAATCAACCCAGAAAGAGCAAACAGTTATATCTCAGGTCTGTGCAGATCAGGTTTCCTCCAAAATGGAAAAGCAAGAGCAAGTAGACCAAATCACCAAGGACATAAAGCTGGAGATGGATCTGAAAAAAGTCAAACAAAAGCCAAAAAAGCAGCTGCCTACTGTGGCACCAAAACCATCAGTGGAGATGCATCATATTCTACCAGCCGTGTCTAAGGAGGTTCATCAGCAAGAGTCAGGACAAACAGTTATTCAATCTCAACAGGCTATTAAGGAGGAACGTGTTCTGGTACATGAGGAGAAGGTCAGTCAGAGCTCAGTTCAACAGCAAAATATTCATCAAAAGGGAAAATTTCAGATCAAGAAACAAATAAGGGGTTCTGAAATACCAGCAGGTGAGGTGGAGGCTAGTAAACAGCACTCACAAAAAGAATCCTACCAGATGGAGATTAAGGAAACTGCAGCTGAGACATCAGATATCCAGAAGCATGAGGAGATGCAAAAATTGCTGAGTCATATCAAGGTGATGCAAGAATCAGGGGGGAAAATGGATGCCAAGTCAGTCAAAATAATGTTGAGTATGATCCCAGAATGGTTGCTAGGAGCTGCCGAAAAGATAGAACTAAGCCGTGCACAGTACAACAAGCAAAAACTTCAGGAGATCATCATGTATGTGAGGAACCTTGCTCAAATAAAACTTACTTTTTTAGAGGCAAATTTGACTGCACTGGAGAAGACAGAGTCTAAGCCAGTAGAGGAGAAAAAAGCTGTTGGTGGCACAATACAGAAAATATCGAAAATAAGCATTGGTTCAGCTAAAGTGGAATCTCAGAAAAAAACAACTCTTCAAGACATTAAAAGTACAGAGTTCAAAACAATGCCTCCAGAGCTTAGAATGAGAACACCATCTCCTACATATATTTGCATTGAGACTGCCAGAAGAACAGACTCTCCTCTGCAAGTTACCCCCTCTCCTCCACCATACAGGTCAGGTGCTACCCCAACACCCCCACCTCGTTGGTCTGAAACCTCTACAAATATTAGCCGAGCTACACCATCTCCAACTATTAGTCGCTCAGAGAAGCTAGCCAAACTAAGAGACACAACTGCCAAGCTCTCTCATGGTGCATCCCCTCTTTCAAGTGCTTTGCCTGAGCAAGTTATTGTGCAAGGTCAAATGGAGGAGTCTCACTTGTCCAGCCACCAGGAAATCAGTTTTGAGACCCACCTGATGGAGTCATCCATGCTGCAGTCATCCGTGGAGCCCAATGAAGACTCCGTGAGGAGTGTTAAAGACAAGAGAGAATTTTTTGAGGAGGCTCAGAAGGCAGAGATGAACCGCCACTATATGCGGAAAGATCCTATTGATATCCCAGACCGCCTGGGACCAGAAGAGGATGATGAGAAAGAGATTCCTATTGATGTCCATGACAGAATGAAAGAGGACATGCCCAGGGTTGACCTGTCCAGACTTGTCAATAAATTTGAATCCCCAAAGCCCAAAGTGTATATAAGGAAGGATCCAATTCTTATTCCTGAGAGACTTGGTAGTGATACTGAGGATGCAGAGCTTGAACCAGAGAAAAAACCTTCCCGGGTGGAAGAGATGCCATCCTTCGATATCAAGGCCCTGAAGAATGTTTTTGAAATGGGTGACCAGGCCCACCAATATCTCAGAGAGGACAGAAAGAATCTTGAGATGCGGGAGGAATCGACAGAACCCACCGGGTTCTCTGAGAAAAACTCTGTTACAGAGCATTTCTCAACCGTTGATGAGTTTGGTAACACGGTGGTGGGATCGAGGAGCCATAGTACCTCTCATTCTCAGAGTGTGACCACACGTCGCGATCCACCAACATATGCAGATGTGGTACGAGGGAAGGTTCATGTCCTGGATGTTCCACCTGAGGCTTCAGCAGAACAACTTCTGAAGAATTTCCAGCAGTCCTGGGCAGATAGTGAAAATGTTTTCAAGAACCTGGGATTCAGTGTCTCGGAACATCATACCTCTCAGAGTGCATCACATCAACAGCGCACTGTCGTCACTGGTAAAATTGTGTGATGAGGCATGGAAACACTAACGAGTGTAAGGAGTGTTTACTAAAACATCACTGGTGTGATTGTAAAGTGTTGGTAAATAGGAATTTTGAATAATTTTAAAGCGATTTTCCCACTGGATTTTACTTTGATTTAAATAACTACTAGCTGTTGTGGAAATTTGTTTGAATGCATTGTACTACTCCAGTAACTCGCGTGTTTGCACATTTTACTCGTTCTTGTTGTTGCTCCGCTAGCTCATTAACATGATGACTGCTATTGACATTGCTTGTATTTATATTATATTCTAAAATTTTAATATAGTATTTAATTTCCATTCATCGACCACTTTCTCTCTTACAGAAAATAAGGGTGTCAGACAACGAACTATGTCGGGTATGTCGGAAGAAGGTGTATCCCATGGAGTCTCTCATAGCAGACAAACAAAACTTTCATAAAAGCTGCTTCAGGTGTGCCCACTGTAACAGCCAGCTCAGGTAAATCATCATTACATCAGTGGCATTTTTACATTGCATTACATCTTAACCAGTTTCATGACGTAGTCACCTGGAATGCTTTTCAATTAGCAGGTGTGCCTCGTCAAAAGTTAATGACTGGACGAGTTTCTTGCCGCCTTAATGTTTTTGAGATCAAATAGTAAATAATAAAAATACAAATAATAAAATGGCTATAATAAAGAATGAACATTGAAGTAGAAGCTGTGTCCAAACTTTTGACTGGTACTATAGATGATCAAAATGTGCTACGTCATGAGCGTCCGTCATGGTGGTGGATATACAAAGCAACTAGGATGGCAGCTGCTGAAAGCGTGTCTGTAAACAACGCTGAATTTTCTCAGTATTACCACGATTTGAACTGTCAAGCGAAGATTCGATACAAAGAGAAGATAGACGTGTGTGGTTTTGACCCATGTTATTTTAAAAAGTCAGACTTTTCTGAAGATAAGACGCTTCTACCGACCATCGAGTACCCAGATATCGCGGTCTATCTGGTTTGGCTGCTGAAGAACCAAGTCCAACCTTGGACGAAACATAGCCCATTTTCTGAGTGGGTGCCCAGTCTGGATTGCTTCCATCATATAATTTTGCTGGTGCTCCTAGAAGCGAAATGCTAATACACGTGTTAAAGTTAGACCAATGACCGACTGAACCACGACAAGAGAACGCTCATTTTATAGTCAAGTCAAGTTTATTTGTATAGCACTTTTAACAATAAACATTGTCGCAAAGCAGCTTTACACAATTTGAACGAC
>JAPFFA010000023.1:5133608-5144248 GCA_026153275.1 Sciades herzbergii
CTTAAAATTAGCAAAATGATCTGCCAATAGAATTTAAAAAAAAAAAAGGGTACTGCTTATAAATTAAAAATAGTTTTCTGATCCCATGTCCATACAGTAAATATCGCATATATACACACACACGTTATCAAGTCTACTCGTCTCATCTCTCGCCAGCATCACCGAGCTGTGAGCAGCACCAGGGCTTGGAGTATTTTGGCTACCGATTTTGTTTACCGTGTTTTATTCAAAATAGTAGATCCATTTTCAAAATCGTAAGAAAGAAAAGCACTTGTTCACGAATGGTCTTAGAAGCATTATTTAATACTAATGAGCACATTTTGTTTCACAAGTGTAGTGTAAAGACTCCAAATGAAAAAATTAAAGCTGAATAGCAGAAGTTTGATTTTGGCTTCTCGGTATATCTGACATGACCTTTCAGAAGGACCAAACAAAAAGCTGTGATAATCAAAAAGGTACATTTTCTTAAAATAAGAAAACACCACGTACTCGATATCGAAATCAGCAGCCTCAGCGAACCACGAGGTGAATTTCGTTTATCTTTTTATCTGCCGATTATCTTCCGATACGACCAAGTTATAATGAGCTTTTCTCTTATTTCTGATCGGTTCCGAAGTTTATCGAGAAGTAGAACGGGTCATCGAATTGGTTACGAAGTTGCACTATTATTACAACACGATGACATAATGGCTTCACCACTCGTCCTTGTGTACCTTTGATGATTCAAAATCAACCGCTCGTATCGCGAGATCACGATTCGCCGCTCTGGTGATTGTAACGCTTATGCGTAATGCGCTATTGTTACACTCATTCTTACAACACGACGACATACTGGCTACTGCCTCGCGTCGCCTCTATGAGGCAGCAGCCTCGAAAATTAAAGCTTAAAATGAGTAAAGGTGTCTAAAAGTAAGCTTAATAATCTTCTAATAAGAAATCGTAGATACATTCACCCATATTAAAGATACTTTCTCTTCACAAGCTATTTTTTGGAGTGTGTAAGTGAATCATGGAGAACTTTTACAGAAAATCCAACACACTGCCCAAAGGTCTGTATTGACCGTAATGTTATTATAAACATCATAAGCCAGTGAGAGCTCAACAAAGCCTTTTACTCCTACACTCAGCATCAGGTCGGGTTTTCACGCCAAGGCGAGAAGTTAGAATCGGGTTTAAAAACGACTTTGTTTTGAAACCTTTCTCCAGGTAGCTGCGAGGAGCCCATGGCGGATCCTCCTCGGCATACGGGTCGCTGTACTCCACCACCGCCGACTCTTCGTCCTCGTCGCCCTCCTCATCCTCATAGTCCTCTGGTGGAGGTGGGGGTGGAGCCGAGTCCACAAACGCCAGCTCTTCCGCAGGGGGCGGGGGAGGAGGAGGAGGAGGAGGAGGAGGTGCGTCCGAGACTAAAGAGTGGAAAAGACAAAAGCGATTAGAGACAACATAGAGTGGTGTGAATAAAACTTAGAGCAGGCAAAACTACACATTTAAAAAATAAAAATAAAAATAAAAAACATGCACACATGGGACCAGAAGGTAGTCAAAGCCATGCACCATCCAACACACCGACTACTCCACCCAATCACACTACACAACGGGCTGTTCTTTTATTGAACGCTTCGAATGCTAGAAGCAGCAAGCAGAGAACACACGTCGAGGAAACACTGCATGCACAAACACACACAGTCTAAACTGCACACTTACTGGTCTCCTGAACCCGAGCCACAAAGCCCATCAGAGGCAGCTGGGGTGTGATCTGTAATATGGAGGGAGGAGGCGGAGCCATGGGGGCTACCAGAAATGAGGTAATTGTGTTAGAGAAGTGTGGTGGAGGGTTGGTGTGGACAAAACCAGGGAAAAAAAAAAAAATCAGATGAAGGCTTATTTTGAGTTGAGGGGCACTTCCATTAGGAGGCGGAAGGGGAAATTTAAAAAAAAAAAAAGCCCACCTTGGTTCTGGTTGTAGTGTGGTCCGCCATTAAGCTGGGTCTGGTTCAGGTTTGTGTGTGTATTCTGAGGTACGTTGCTCGGCTGACTGGTGACTGAAGACGGCCGGCGATACGGCAGAGACCCGCCAACCGAGGGTGTGGTTTGCCGGGCCATTGGTCGGTTCATGCTGTAGAACTGAGGCCCGTTACCTAGAAGACAGAATATAAGAACTCTCAGAATCAAGTGTACCAAATAATGAGTTGAGGTAGGACTACACGAACATGGTGTTGGAGCTTTCATTTTGCACTAAAGGCGAATGTGGCTAACAAGTCATGTGACATCCTTAAAGTGCATATCACGGGTAAATTCAGAAGCAAGATCAATGCAATTCCCCTATTTTATATTAAACTTTGGTCAAATATCGGTCAAGTTTTGCATTTTGTGCAACACCAGAAAAATTCAGTTGAAATCAAGCCGTTTGAGGCAAATCTGAAAAAACTTGGCGTTTGGATTTCCCGGGAAACGTTGATTTTTCGTGACGTCGCGTGCGGGACGCCTCCTTCTGAATTCTACGTCAGCGCTGGTTTGTTTATGAGAAAACGACCTGGTGGTTTTCTGCAACGTTATCGCGCAATTATTAAAATGGTTAACAGATGTACAGTATCGTAGGAGGGTGTAACAACACCAATCATGACGGGATTAGTGCTCATCGTTTCCCACATTGTGCTCAGGTGTTCGATGTAAAAATCGCTAGCTGCTAAACTTGGTGTACACAGGCTGTGCACTGAAACCGTGCAAAGCTCACACAGCCTGTTGGCGCTTCCGCAGGTAACGTCACGATTCCAGCTCCAGACTCCCTTGGGATTTTTCCAGACGCGTTTTGTTATTTTATTTTTTTCTGCTGTAGACAGACGGCCTTGTGCAAAATTACCCTTCTGGATGAGTGTGTAAAGGGACATACTTTCATATTAAAAAAAAAAAAAAAAACAACTAATTTGGTCCAGGATATGCACTTTAATCTATAAACCTTCATGCATAAATACTGTATATAGCTGGATGTATCTACCTACATATCCATCTATGCATCATCCTCAGCTTGAGTGCAAAATTAAAGAAAGCAAACTTCAGGATGTCTGACAAGTGTTGGTTGACTGAATATGTCTGGGATAAATGGAAAAGGCCAGACTGTTCATTTAAACCCACTCTGCTTGAACACAAAACATCAACAATCCATGGAGGAGGGAGGGGCGATGTGACAATCACTCACTCACAGCTGATCTATCGGACACTCCGGAACAGGAAATAAAGATGATCAATACAAGTACAAGTGACATGAGAGAGAGAGAGAGAGAGAGAGAGAGAGACAAAAAAAAAAGGCAGAAAGGAAATGAAATCTGACACCAGTCAAGCCTTGGACATGAACGATATAAAATGGAAGGAGAGTCCATACACTTGTTCTGAATGAGGATGTGGCACAGGAACACGGTGATTCGGGTAGAAGGGACGACTCACCTTGCGTGCTCACGGTGCCGGTGGTGGGGGGCAGTTGTGGGGGAGGGGGGATCTCAGGGGGAGCAGGAGGGGCAGGAGGAGGAGGAGGAGGAGGAGGTGGTGTGGGTTCAGGGGTAGGAGGAGGGGGAGGCACTGGGGGAGCCAGGATAGACACGCTGGGAGGGGGCTTGGGGGGGTTCGGGGGTGTGGAGGCAGTACCTGCTACAGAACAGGCCAGAGAGCGAGGGAGAAGAGAGGAAGAACGGAGAGATCAGGAGCAGAGAGCACAAAATGTAGAAGATGAAAAGAAGAGCTGGTAGTAGTGCAGATCACGTGTCAGTCACAACACACAATTACAGGAACGTATTTACACAATGATTCATAATTTGAAATTATGAAGAATAATAATACAAATTGTGGCCATGTTTATAATTTTTCCATTCATTCATCTATCTTCATCATGATCAAGGTCACCAGAGCGGATCTGGAGTCTGTCCTGGGAACACTGGACATGAATACACCGCCGTCACACACACCTCTAATGGTGCTTTTTCGTGCTGACCCAAACAGGAAGATGATAGAGCGCTTACCTGGGAAAGCAGCGGGAGGGGCTGGCGTCGGCACGGCAATAGGCACGCCCACACTTCCACTTCCGCTGTTCTCTCTGCTGCTGCTGCGACTGCTCGGGTGACTTCCTCCGCTACTGCCACTGCTGAAATCGGAGAGAGAAAACACAAACGAACGAGATTTTGAAAGGTCCACCCAAATACAATCCAATGCACCTTGGGGTGGGGAGAAGGAAAAAACAAAACAAAAAATAAAAATCGGGTTAGCACTTGGATAAAACAAACATACATTCAGTGTCGACTTTTTGGGAAGGTGACCTCTGGTAAGACGCCAGCTATAAACGCGATTGAGTCCAGAATCAATTAGCTTTGTAAAGGTAAAGCCACGGAAAAGAAAGAAAAAGAGTCCATTTTTAAAAGGGTTTAAAATAGCACCGTGGACCAGGCCGTGATTCACTGATCGCGTTACGGCCCGGAAATCAGAGTGTCTGCGTTTTATTCTACATTTATCCCTTTTCCAATGAGAGTGTATAGTAACATGCTGCTGGGAGCTGTGTGAAATATCATCTCGCTCTTCCTTTCACGTTGATCCCTTTAGGAGTCTGGGAGTAAGAGAGGAAAAGATGCTGAAAGAGAAACAGAAGGAGAGAGAGAGAGAGAAAAAAAGATCTTAAAAGGATGTCATGGCTATTTGAAAGATCGGAGGATGAAAAAGCTGAAGAAGGAAAGGAGGAAAAAAAGTTATTGAGTGGCTAGTTAGTGATTTTCACTCAGATGCACCGACAGAGATGACAGACAAAAAGACAGACGGTTAACAACATACAGAGCTGCAAAGACAGACAGAGAGCAAGAGAGAGAGAGAGATGGGGGGGATGGATAAGTAAGGGAAAACGTTTGCTCAGGTAGGATATCACCTATACGAGTGCTAAGTGTGTGTTGTCATTATTGTTGGTGTGTGTGTGTGTGTCTATACCTGTACGTGCGGGTCCTCTGATTAACGGAGGCGGTGCGTGCCGGGCTCTGGAGGGGCGGAGCTGTGCTGCGGGTCGGGCTCGGCACATAGTCGTTAGGAACAACGGGGGGACGCACAGGTTCAAGCGTCCTGTAGGGGGAGTGGCGCCTGCCAGGGGGGGCGGGGGTCACAGTTTAACAATTCTTGATGGCAGTAATAACGACCCCCCCCCTTAATGAAATGTGATCATTTAGAACTGTGACTGACAGCTGTGTTACCATAGTGACAGTGTGAAGGAGTGGGGGATGAGGAGAGGATCACACAGTAACAAAACATCAGCATCAAGTACACAAGCACATGAAATACACGACATTCTGGATGACAACGTGACACTTTGGGGGCTGTTTCCCGACGCGGCCTGTCGGGGAAGAAAAGCGCACACGTTTAGAAGGAAGAGGAGAGAAAACGAGGCCCCGAGTCCACAAGGAAGAAAAAAAAAAAAAAAGAATACGAGACATTAAAAGCTCTGCGAGTGAGAATTTCCAGGACTGAAGCAGAACGTCCGGGGAACATACTGTAAAATAATCAAAATGCCAAACGTAGACAGAGACATCATGGACGAGAAACGATGTTTTATGATTTTAATTGATTCATTTGCAAAGTAGGCCTCTGGGGAAAAAGGGGGGAAAAAAAAAAAAAAAAAACACCATTTTGGCTTCGTGACACCTGGTAACGTGTGAAGAAACGATGCATCATGACATTTATTTGGTTATCACTTTAAAAAAAACCCCAGCTCTGTTCTTGTCAGAATGGGCGTGGCCTAATATTCTAATGAGCACAATTCTAATGAGTGACTTATCTCAAGTGAAGCAAGAAATCAGACTTCAGGAGAGAAAATTATTGCAATCCAATAAACCAAAACACACACATACCCGATGGTGCCCTTGCCTGGGCCTGGAGGGCTGGGTGGTTTCTGGGTCGGGGCACCGGTGCGTGGAGTCGTGCCCGCCTTCATGTTCTGGGCGTTAACCTGTAAAATTCAAAATCAACAAAGTGTGGCTTAGACTGTCCTTACTCATAAATCTACAACACACAAGAGATAGCTGAATGGCGCCTTACCTTGAACCTTAACAACCACTACATTGTTATGAAGCAACAGAGAGAAAAGACACAGAGTGTTACGAGTGCAGAGGATTAGATAAAACACACGCGAGTACAGCGAGGTTAGAAAAGGTTGAAAGAAAACGTTGTTATTGCGATTACAAGTTAACATTTCGCTCCGGTGTACCTTCACGCCGTGTCCTACGTCGTCCAGCAGGCTGTAGTCGATGGGCTTGCGGATGTAGCGCACAGGCCTCTCGGGATTGGCCGGAGCGATGATCTTGTGTGTGCGAGAGGTATTCTTATTAGTAGTGAGGATTCCGATCTCACGCCTGGCCACCTTCTCTTTGTGGATGTCCACTGTCTAGAGATACCGAGCAAAAAAAAAAAAAAAAAACACCACTGCACCTCATTTGTCAAGCTTTTCGTTAAATGGTTTCGTAGCCAAACCAAACTAAAACCTCTGGCACGCCAGCTACCGTTTACACACACTAGGCTGCTTCTTAGTGGCTTTACTGTAGTGTTCTTTGAGTCACACAGCCTTGTTTTAATTTATGGAAGAAATATAAATGGTGGATAAAAATTGATATGATTTGAAGCCACGTAATTAAAGCTCACGAGGCAGGTAAATTTACACAAACTAAATCTTGGTGGAATGCTCAGACGAATCAAGCGCGACACGGGTCACTGCTTGTGCGTGTACCTGCGAGATGTGGTTGATGGAGGACTCCATGCGGCGTAGCTGAGACGCCTGGATGTCGAGCATCTGCAGCACATTGTTGGCGAGTGTGTTGATCAGGTAGGCGACGCTGGCCAGGGACTGAGTAGTGTAGCTTTTAGTCTCCTCTAACGCTCTCTGCTTATCGGGAGACTGCAGAGAGAACGAGGAGGAAAGATTAACACCTGAGCGTAATTAACATACCAGCTACCTTCTTAACAGGATTTCCAGAAGCGCTCTGGTGAGAGATTTTCAGTCCTGATCTCCATCCATGGCAAATAAACTGAGCTTTTATATTTAAACGTCTAAACAGGAAGTCTAACTGCTGCATTTCTATTCCAACACCAACCTCTCCTCCCCTCTCTCTCGCACACACTCATTCATGACTGATCTCCAAGTGACAGAAAGACAACCCAAACCCAAAACCAATCACAAATCCGATATCCAACCCCACTGGTCACCTTCAGCCATCGATCATTTTGCGCCAGTGTAACCATGGCGACGCTGTCACTTTGATGACGAGTGGACAATAAATAGGAGAGAGTGTAAATGTACACGCGTGTGTGTGTGTGGGGAAACGTGGGCGACTGGATAGTGAATAGTGCGATCTGTCGTGTGTTTTTAAAAAGACAAAAATAAATCTTAATTACGTAACCGTTTTAACGAACCAAATGTCTGTATCCGTGCTCTGTTTGTTTATTCGCCCTGGAAGACGAGACGTTTTCATATTAGAATTAGAGATGCACGGACATGTTGCACAGCTTACTTTGTTGTATGTAGACCTGCACAGAGATGTTTAAAAATAGACAGATAGCAGGCTTTAAAAAAAATGGAGCACGTCTGCCGTTTAAAGAAACCGCATCTCTGAGGAGATTATGAAACTTTTTTTTTTTTTTTAAGCTTCACAGTTTCCTCTTGCTCTGGAGAGTACAAAGTCTTAACGTCAAATCAGCTGCTTCCAGTTAGTCTGTAATTATTTTTTTAAGACAAAAAGGTATCACAATATCTCAATAAAGCATATCGTGATGATTTATCATGATACAGAATCTGCAAGGTTGGACAAACAGACTGGGGGAGAAAATAAAATAAATAAATAAATGCAGTTAGCTTAATTATGCAAATTAAACAAATAGAAATGGATTTAAAAAAAAAAAAACTCGTATCGATGTCCTTTTTTGATAATGGCTCATGAAACATTTTTACAAGGCGATATAACGACAAACATCGCCACTGCGATAAAAATGTTTATTGTAAGAATTTATTTAACAATCTTTCTTGAACTCATTATTTTTTAATAATTACTAAAAACAACTAACTCATGTTAATGTTGTATTTAAACTTTAAAATTAAAAAAAAAAAAGGTCTCTTTTTCAGAGATAAATAAACTTTTCTTGAACAAACTTACTGGATATACACTATTAGGCACGTACCGATATCACGCAACGACAAATCGTGATACATTTGTATCACGATTCAACTCGATGAAAAAAAATTAATTGTGATTATCAGGTTGCCTAATCTCGGAGTTTTTCCCCCCCCTCACTGTAACTGCAGTGTTTAGACAGCAGAGAGCATAAAATATCAGGGAAAAATCGAATTGTGAACCAAATATCGTGACTCGAATCAAATCGCTTCGTTACATATCTACAGTACATCCTGATACACATCCTGCATCATCAAAATCCACTTCAGGATCGTGAAGTGATTATTTTTAATCATATCTCACCCGTTCCTACTTCATGTGGAAATATATTGGATGATATTTTCCGAATACAACAATTAATCGATTCATTATTCATCCGCAGCGAATTGCTTCCTTCACACAAACGTCCGTGGTGGCTTCCGAAAACTTAACACTAACTCTAATTACCAAGTCGTACGGATTTGGTCTTTTCGTGATGGAAAAACCATTCTCTGAGAAAATCAATCTGAAAGAGCGAGGAGGAAATGAAATGAAAACGAAGCAGGAACTCAAGAAGCGCACACGGAGGCAGAAAATCATCTCCGGAGCTAAAAAAAGAGATGAGGAGAGAATGCTTGCACTGGCGTGGAAAACAAGCAAAACATTTGGTTATTTATTTATTTTATTTTTAAATGATAACGATTACCCTACACTCCAGGCATGTAAGCGATATGGATCTGTGTTTCCTGCTGTTACAGGAATGAACACACGCTCGCTAATAGGAAAAACGATCTGTGATGCTTTTGGGAATCTGGGTCCTGGTCTCCAAGGAGGCATCTCACATCGCTAGAGCGGACCACTCAGACGAATATTAGGTTACACACACACACCAAACACCCCCTCACGGTAACCAACCAAAAGAAAATAATCCATAATGATGGAACTGGAGATAGACGTGGTATAAAAGATGCTTTGCATAACCAGTTTGTTGGGTTCAAAGTCACTGAGCAAACACTTAAAATATCTCACACAGGGTTTCAACTGTGTGTGTGAGATTTAACTTTTTACCCCACTGCCGAATTCTCCATTCTGATTGGTCACCGATTCATTTTCTATAACGTAAAGTCCGAGTCTCGTGCTGACTGTAATTAACATCCAAGGTTTACAATAACGTGCTCATTCTAATATCACTTCTATTACAACAGCAAGGACTAAAAAAAAATGTTATGGTTAAGTTTTCCGTAAAGAGATGTTTATTTTATATATAAAAAACAACATTAAAAAAAAAGGAGTCTCCAGTTCCAGTGCTTTGTTAACAGAAATAAACCTGCAACGTTTTCCGCCATGAGAAAGTCTTCAAAACGAAGGAGTTCACACTTTCTCTAGTATTGAACCATCAGAGAAACCATTTCAAACCAATCACCGAAACGAATCTGAACTGATCAGCGATTCGTTCGTCTGACTCTTTCTTTATCTTTCTACTGTCTATAAACCAGGGGCTTAGCCAGGATTGGGAAGGCTGGGAGTGTTTTTCTCAAAGTAGGGAGTGTAACTTGGTCGCGACCAGGGGTGCGGTTTTATATATTTTATATATTATAAAGTTTAAATTTTGTTTCTTATTCATGAACCAGAACTTTACAAAAATCACTAATTATCAAGAAAATCTTCTACAAATTCCTGCAATAAAAGCAGAAACCTTAAACTATAATTTCTAGTGCACGCCAAAAACAAAATACAAACTGCTGCAATCGAGTCCTATTACACAGAATACATCTTTACTAAACACAACGAAGATGACAAATGAGATTCAGCCGACTCAAAGATTAATCATATAAAATATATACAACTGAAAATAATAGATACCGTGAACAAGTTTTGATTTTACGAAATATACATAATGCAAAGTTACATCACAAAATGTTAGGAATCATTTTGATTCTGTTAAAAAGTGCAATAAAGGAGGAGTTAAAAATCAGTGAAATTAAGTTACAAATGAAAGGAAACGTTCCTGTAATTACCTGAAATGTAAATACTGTAAACAAAAAAAAAAAAAAAATTCACTAATAATGGTAGCTTATAAAATTACTATTTAAGATAATGTAAATCTTGGTGAAAGAGAAACCGGTCAAAACCGAAAGAGTGACCGTGATTATCGTGCCGTTACCATGGGAACAGTTTTTCTTTTTATGAATGCGGAAGTGGGCTCTCAGCGCGCCGAGTCCGGTGGGACTGAGGAAGGGGGCAAGTTTTATGTTTCATCCAAGTTAGGTCATTTAAAAACTACAATATTATTCGTCAGTGGGCACACAGGAAAGTGTAAAGTATGAAGTTTCTGTCAGTATGTTTATCAGACTTGTATGATTAAAAAAAACCTCAAAGATATTTATCTAAATACATGACTTACTCATTCTAAACCTGCCGAGCTTCGCCGGCGAAGCTCTCAAAACTCGTAGTATTTTGCTTCCGTTCAAGCCTCGTTTC
>JAPFFA010000023.1:5305513-5317345 GCA_026153275.1 Sciades herzbergii
CCACCAAGCCACCCTAACAGACTGGTTTGTGTTCCTGCCTCATGCCTGGTGTTCTCAGGAAGGTATTTACCACAACCAACAACAACAAGATAAAATACTAACAGAAGATGAATGAAGGATGAAGATGAAAAAATTTTGTTTTTCAGTCAGATTTCATACTAGGCTGCAAAAACAAACTTTTCTTTTTGTGTGCATATATGTTTAAGCTAAATTTGAAACAAAACAAAAAAATTGAATTGCTCCTTATACAAGAACATCAGGATTGGGAGACTTTTCAAAAATCCAAATCTTGCATTTCATCTCAGCGTGCATTTCAAGCCTCCAATAATAGCCACGCCCACCCCGATACGCTCGCGTTTATCCAATGAGGAATTGCACGCTAGGAAAAACAAAGCCTCGGATTGGTCAGAACGCGTTGATGGTTTCAAGGCGCCCTGTGGAGACCGCGCTGCGTGCTGAATGAGGGACGGAGGTGGGAGGCTGGAAACCGTCTCGTCCTCAGCGCGAGGCCGATGTGGAGCGGAGCGGTTCCTGAGGTAAAGTTAGACGCCGGTGTTAGTGGGAGCTGGAGGAGCTGAAAAGGTTGGTTCGAGGGAGAAAAAAAAAGAAAAAAACAAAATAGTTTTCTGGTTATAACAATGAAGTCGCGAAATAAGCGCACGGACACTTGAGTTTTGTGGAGAAACGAGCTGAATGGTATTAAGTTTGTGAATAACGTTCTGTGAGAGAGGGAGAGAGAGAGAGAGGGTCGGCGGCGGCGCTGCTGCTGCTGCTTCATCCGGGGACTTTCCTCATTATTGAGTCCCACAACTCTGATTTTTCGTCGGATATATATTTTTAAAGTAAGTGAAATTGGTTTTAACTCATTGCATTGAGTCTTAAGTGTCTCAGTTAGCCTGTATAGCAAAGTTTGTGTAGTTAATCGGATCCAAGAGTGTGAACTATACCAAACTCCAACTCACTGGCTGCATCCTAAACCACGGCTTTCTGTTGGTCTGTAGTGCACTGTGTAGGGTGTGGGAGCCATTTACATCTAGTGAACATTTAAGAGCGGTTTGAAATGCAGCCATGGTTCGTGTATGTGTGTGACTCGGGAATTAACTAACTAACTAACTAACTCGCGACGTGTGCGGTTCACTTTTTTTTTCCAGGATGATGATGGCGGCGGTGTTTTTTCTGCTCCTGAGATCGACTTGTGGTCAGTACCACGGTGAGAAGGGGATCTCAGTGCCAGAGCACGGTTTCTGCCAGCCCATCTCCATCCCTCTGTGCACAGACATCCAGTACAACCAGACCATCATGCCAAACCTTTTGGGTCATACAAACCAAGAGGATGCTGGTTTGGAGGTGCACCAGTTCTACCCACTGGTTAAAGTGCAGTGCTCGCCGGATCTCAAGTTCTTCCTGTGCTCCATGTATGCGCCGGTGTGCACCGTGCTGGAGCAGGCCATCCCTCCGTGCCGCTCTCTTTGCGAGCGGGCACGCCAAGGTTGCGAGGCGCTCATGAATAAGTTCGGCTTCCAGTGGCCCGAGCGGCTGCGGTGCGAGAACTTCCCGGTGCACGGAGCGGGAGAGATCTGCGTCGGACAGAACACGTCGGACACCGGGAAGCCGACGTTAGAACCGACACAGAAGGATAATTTCACGCCGCGTCCGACTGATAGGTTGGGTCACCCTTTTTCGTGCCCGCTTCAGCTCAGTGTGCCTACCTACCTCAATTATAAATTTTTGGGAGCCAAAGATTGCGGCGCACCCTGCGAACATTCACAGCCGCATGGACTTATGTATTTTAAAGAGGAAGAGGTGAAGTTTGGGCGCCTTTGGGTCGGGATTTGGTCCATACTGTGCTGCCTGAGTACTCTCTTTACAGTCCTGACTTACCTTGTGGACATGCGGCGCTTCCGTTATCCGGAGAGACCCATCATCTTTCTGTCCGGCTGTTACTTCATGGTAGCCGTGGCCTATGTTACTGGATTCCTCCTGGAGGACCAGGTGGTGTGCGTTGGCAAGTTCGGGGACGGTGGCTACAGAACGGTGGCACAGGGAACCAAAAAAGAGGGATGCACCATCTTGTTTATGATCCTCTACTTCTTTGGGATGGCCAGCTCCATCTGGTGGGTGATCCTGTCTCTGACCTGGTTCCTCTCCGCTGGCATGAAGTGGGGACATGAAGCCATTGAGGCTAACTCGCAGTACTTCCACTTGGCAGCGTGGGCGGTACCTGCTGTGAAGACCATCACGGTGCTGGCACTTGGCCAAGTGGATGGTGACCTACTGACGGGCGTCTGTTTTGTAGGCATCCACGATGTAGTGGCACTGCGTGGCTTCGTCCTCGCGCCTCTCTTTGTCTACCTCTTCATCGGGACGTCCTTCTTGTTGGCCGGATTTGTGTCTCTGTTCCGCATCCGCACCATCATGAAGCACGACGGTACCAAGACGGAGAAGCTGGAGAAACTGATGGTGCGCATCGGCGTCTTCAGCGTGCTCTACACCGTCCCTGCGACCATTGTCATCGCGTGCTACTTCTATGAACAAGCCTTCCGCGAGCAGTGGGAGAAGACGTGGCACATGCAAACGTGCAAACGCTTCGCTGTGCCGTGTCCAGCCGCAGACTTCGCACCCATGTCCCCGGATTTCACAGTCTTCATGATCAAGTACCTCATGACCATGATCGTCGGGATCACATCCGGTTTCTGGATCTGGTCCGGGAAGACGCTGCAGTCATGGCGCAGGTTCTACAAGCGGCTCGGAAATGGGCAGGGCGAAACGACCGTGTGAATTTGAATAAACGTTCAGGACTGACGAACAGCCAGCTTGTGTGTCTCAGACCTGCAGCATGGATTAAAAAAATCAGACTTCTGTGGCATACAATGCCTGCAGGAGGATTTTGCTCAGATAATCCACCCACACCAAAAAAGATTGCCTTGTGACATTTTAAATACTTGAACTTTTGGTGCTGACTGTCTACACTTTTTCTACAACTTTTGCATGGCTTCAAAGGACATTTATGTTTTTTTTAAACTGTTCAAAAATGCTTTTTTTTTTAAAGGAAAAAAACACTTCTGTGCCTTGTCAAAAATACATTTTTGACACTATGATGGCGAGAGAATCGTCTCCACAGTGGCCAATATTTTATATTTTAATCTTGTAATGTTGTCCAGACCCTGTATGAAATTTTTTTTTTTTTTGGCACAGATGGTGCAGGATTTTTGTAGGCGTCTGATGTCCTTTTAAACCTAGATAAACTCAGTTCATGCAACTGTAAGACTTTTGTGGTTTAGTGAAGAATTGAAACTGACAGGCTCTGATGATGTGGCTGTGATTTGATGGGATTAAATGTAGGAGTGAATGGGAGGGAGGGGAAAAACATCTCTTTTTTTTTTTTTTTGTTTTAATGTCATATTACTGTTTTCAAGACATGTATTTATTTAAAGTAATCATCTTTTTAAGTCCATATTCTCCATTCAGCAGTTTCACTTAATAAAGTGAGTAGGTTTTTAGAACTTCTTGATGTATTGATTCCCCCCGAATCAATAACGTTTTCTTTGTAAAAGGGTTTTTTTTTCTCTTTAATTTGACTGGAAAAAAAAATCAGCCCTTCAGCAGATTTATTTTATAAACTAGTTCAATTGGGGAAACATTTGTATAAATGTGTAGAATGATCTTGTGGCTCATTATTGGATCCATAGACTTTTTCATTAGATTCTAGTCCAGGCATAATAACTTTCAGGAAGTTTGCTTGTGAGTTCCTGGACCTCAATTTGAGAGCCATGTTGCCATGTCTGTTCTCATTTGAGAAACTGAGCCTAGTTTTGAATCCCAATAGACCGTGTTGTATTGTGATTTGGTCAATTTATGTATCCATTTGCACAAATTGCATTGAAGTGTTTCTCTACTTTCAGCTGAATTGGTAATAACTGATTGTATCTTTTTAAAGTTCCACCACACTAACAGCTCCTTTTACAGGCCTTTTGTATTTATTTATTTACTGATTTGAGTTTCCACAGAGTCTGAGAACTTGACAGTTATTTGCTTGCAAGTTATTTAGGAAGAATAAACATTGCTTTTAAGCAGCAGGCAGAGATAAAAGAGCGGACACAATAATAGGAGATAATCAGGAGCTGGTGTGAAGTCCGTCACGCTGCTTTCGAGGTGACGAGAAGAGCGGAGATGCGGCGACGGAGGCACACGATACCTCAACTTTCCTTGCGTCGTGTGCTGAAACACAGTAGCTCAACATTCCTCAGTTTAAGGTAAAAGCTTAACCTTTTGTTTGGATTTGTGTTGGGGGTTGTTGGGGTTCCTGTATCCAATGAGTCAGAGAGGATTAGCTCAGAGGGGGGTTGGGGCTGAAGGCTCGACACGGAAACTTCCAGTGTTTAATGTCTGAGATACACCACATGCTGTGGACATTCCTTTTTAAATACCATGTAATACAACAGATGCATCATTATTTCATTTCTGGGAATATGAAAGACCAAAATGAGAAGTTACACAATCAGATGTTCATTACACGTGTGTGAGACGTGTGCTTTTTTTTCAACACTTCACAACGTTTTTTGTTTTTGTTTTTTTCCACGTGGACTTGTGAACTATCGTGCAAATGTTTTTTATTTCTCCATGTAATATGTGATCGCATACTATTCATGTGTGTTTAATTGAATTTTCATGTACAAGTTCGATACCTGGATGAAATTCATGATCACATGACTCGCACAATCATGTTGAGAAAAGCTTGAGTCATTGGGAGATTTGTACTATTGAGTATTATTGAAATTGAATACTTGGACTCTTACTCATATATAATTGAGTAGATACTATTTACTCCTTACATTTTCATTTTGTTCTTTAAACTGTTCATTAAATTAAAAAAAAAAACTTTTTTTTTTTCCCCTTTAAAAGGTAAATGAAATTACCTTGATTGTTGATTTGTCCGAGTAGAATATTGAATAAACATTATGAAAATGAATAAATAGATGAGAAAAAAATTTTTTCTCTCACCTTGATTTTTAAAAACCTAAAAAGTAACTTAACTGTACAAATCCACAAAGTACACTTTCTGTGTAATTTTCTACCTCATGTGACACAAACTGATGCTAAAAAAAGATTATGATCCTGTATTAATTAAATCAGGTAATACCTCACAATATGACTAACCTTGAAAGCATGTAAAAAATGGATTTGTCTTTCAAAGTGTTAAAAATGATCTCATCAGTGTTTTGTTTAATTGCATGTCCTTCATTCCACTGCACACACGCACAACAGGAAGTGGAACCACAGATTAAATTATTTTGTTACAAAACTTAATGATATCTGATCCCCCAAACTGCTCTTCAGTCACACTGCTCAAAAAAAAAAAATGCTGTAATTTACAGATTGGTGCATGTGAAGACTAAACCCAATTTAGTCATTTAAACTCAAAATTGGGAAATTGTTTTTTAGTACTGTACTGACAGAGATGTGCTAATAGTAGTGACGTATATAGACTTAGAATTCTGAATAGGTTGAGTATGAACATCATGCTTTTAAGTTCTAGTCATTTGGTAAGCACAGGCCATTCCAGCAATTCCTGACTTGCTACACAGACCGTACGAGACGAATCGTTCCAGTGCACGCTACACATCTTCATTCGGTGTGAATATAACGTGGAAAAAAAAAAAAAAAAAGCTTCCTTCCACTGCATTCTGATCAGTGGAATTCAGAACGTGGTCAAAAATCAGTATCCGCTAAACTTTTTTTCAGTTCATAATGGCATAGTGTTAGGTTTCACTGAAGAACCACTTGACTTCAAACTGCTTCCTTCTGAAAATGAGACGATGACCCAAAAAAAAAAAAAAAACAAGCAAGTTGCAGATTTAGAGCTGTATTAGTCTGGAAGTATACTAGTGTTCAAGTCCAAGTCATTAAAGCAGTATATTTCAAACTTTTTCAGACCAAGGACCACTTTATCCATTAAAAAAAGTTTGCGGACTACCTAACCCCCTAAATATCTCAAACAAAAAACACAACCTACTTCAACAGTATATTACAAATTACACACTAATGAAATGACCATTTTACAAATAGTCTCACTAACTCACTCATTGTCCTTCTCTTAATGAGAAGAATGGTGCTGCTTATTCTGATAGATCACTGAAGCAATGTCTGGCTCCAACCTTGACAGTTTTAATCTCATATCGGGGGCCGCATTGATCCGGTTGCGCTGCTTTTGTTTTCTCAAACAAAGAATCATTATGTCTTTGCACTTTGTCCTTGTTCTTGTCAGATGTTTCTTGTGCTTTTCTTTTGACTGACCCGGTCTTCAGCCACCGATCCATTTATCTTTTTGACCGTTTGATGCCAAGTCTAATTTGGTTACTCGTCGTTTTTCCACATTCCCTCCACATTTCAGAGGTGACGTTGATATGGAAGTGTAACCTAAACTGACGTAGCTCTAGGCAGTGTTGCAAAACTGTTGGCTTGCTTCATGTCCGACAAATCTGAATAATAGGCTACTATTTGAGTTTACATAGGACTTTATACAATATAGAAAACAAAGTTCTGAGTAGTACAGACGAGTTGCTTTTGAAGTCACATGGGCGATTTTGAAAAACACTGATAAAATGTGATATTTTACATCAGCTCGCGGACCACACTTTGAGAAACGGTGCATTAAAGAAAACTTAAACTCGAGTCCGAGAACAAGACTCCAACCGCACCATTTGACGATGGCTGTTGCTGCCTTTATGTGAAACTGTTTAAGTCAAGATTGTTTTTATAGCGCTTTTAATAACAGAAATTGCCGCAAAGCAGCATTACAGAATTTGAATGACTTTAAACATGAGCTAATTTTATCCCTGATCTATCCCCACTGAGCACACCTGTGGCGACAGTGGCGAGGAAAAACTCCCTCAGACGACATGAGGAAGAAACCTCAAGAGGAACCAGACTCAAAAGGGAACCCATCCTCATTTAAGTGTTAACAATGTGATTATAACATTTTTAATGTGAAGTCCGTGTCGTCGATGTTATAACTCTTTGTTGATGGAAACGTGTGCAAAACCATTCATGACAACTACAGTCCTAAAGTTAGCAAGTCAACTGTAGTCATCAGCCATTACTGTAAGCATCCAGAGCATCTTCCAAGTGTGACTTTCAACTGTCCAGATGGGGCCGTCCTCTACAGGAGCGATGTGATGAGACTCCAGCCAGACGTAGGGCATCAGGATGAATCGGGCAGGTCCGAGGAGCAGAAGTTTACAGCGCACGCGCTGTCCGGAGTGCGCCCGAGAGTCTATCTAACGCATGCGCCAAGACGGGCAGGTGTGAGACTCTTGCACGAAATTTGTGCAAAATTTAATGTCGATATAAATATCGTATGCTAAATTATTACGGCGTGTTACAAAAAACTAAAGAAAAAATATCAGAGTCCTCGCCTCCAATTTACGAGTCTGAATGCAGTTAATGCGCGAGTCCAAGCCAAGTCGCGAGCCCTTAAAATTAGGGCACGAGTCGGACTCGAGTACGACAAACCTGGAGTATACAGTAAAAATAAACTCTTGAAAATTTCCAGAGAAGTTTACAAAAGGGGATACCAAGTGAAACCCAAAGGAGACATACTGTACATCTACTGTATACGTTATCAAAAAAGTGAATTCAAGTTATTAGAGAAAATTTGTATAATACTTTGCGACTGTTAAGGTATCAACACACACCATTCTTTTGACCATTCTTGTTATGAATATTCAAGGAAAATCTGTGAACCTGTCAAGTATCTTGGTATAAATTGAACTACTTTGGGTCAGGGGTTAAGGTGAGATGTAACAATCCGGAATGGTGTTCCGGCAGACTCTGTAACAAGGAAATGATATCGACAAGCGCCAGCTAATTTAATAGGAACTTGTTCCTGTTCTTGGCTGCCAGGAGTGGAACCCAGCGTGGTGGTCTGCTGTTGTGGTCTGCTGTTGCATCCTGAGATGCTTTTTCTGCTCGCTATGGTTGTAAAGAGTTGCTTTGAGTTACTATATCCTTCTTGGAAGTTCAAACCAAAGGCGTTTGTTTCCACCCACAGAGCCGTCGCTCCCTCACTCACTCAGTGTTTTTTGTCTTTCGCACCATTCTGTCTGTGTAAACTCAAGAGACTCTTGCGTGCGAAAACCCCAGGAAGGAGATCAGCAGTTTCTCAAACCAAAAATACTCATCTGGCTCAAACCAACACCCATGCCATAGTGAAAGAAAGTCACACTTCACTGTGAGATCGCAATTTTTCCCAGTCTGATGTTTGAACATGAACGGAAGCTCTTGATTTTAGAGAACTGCATCAAACAGCTGGTGGATGGATGGGTGTTTCTCACAAGAAAAAAGAAAAAGCTCTTCTTGTTTCATCTTCAACAGATGTCTTTTAGTCCATAATCTGATGAGATGCAGGAACTGAAATCAAGCTGATTATAGCACTATTGTAGCTGTACCTGTTCGTCTAAACAGACTTGTAATCACGTATGTGATAATATCCAGGATTGTTGATGAGATTAGGTATAAACAGAGCTAGCAAGTTGATTAGCTAGCTCTTCCAAAGTGTAATCTGATGTCACAAATATAGATTCGATTCTAGGTGTGTGGAAATCTCTGGCGAAGTGAATGGAACAGTAAATGGAAACGGACAGGATTTAATTTGCCTCCCAGTTTGTCTCATGTGTAGAGCCAAAATGTAATGCCGTGTTAATCATAATGTACAGGAAAGTCAGTCCAACTGAACCGGCATCGACGTCCTAATTCCATTTTAACCCTTGTTTGGGGTGTATAAACTTTTTTTTGTTGTACTTAATTAGTACATTGTAAAAGGCATAATATGAACGCGTTTGGCATAAAAGCTTTGATGAACTGCAGAAGATGAAGAGAGGTCAGGTTTAAAAGCTTTCCAACAGGTTAGTGTTGCACTTGCGATGTGTCTCTTCTAAGACACTTAATGTGAGGCTCCAAACTGAGACCTAAAACCACCAAGAGATTGTGCGGTAGCTAAAAAAAAAAAAAAGACCCAAACCAATCTTGTTGCAGCGCTGCATGTTGGTGTGTTTTTAGACCAGACTGAGTCAGGTTTGTCCAAACGAAACACAACTGGTCCAGCATTTCGCAGTTGTCCATAACAGCGACGTGTAACTCAAATCCTGGACAGATGGCGCACAGAGGAAACGAAGCGTGAGAGCTGGTTTTAGATCCCGAACCCAAATCCATTGACTTCAGATCTTGTTTGTTTGTGATCCACATCAATCTTCGTGCAGACACATCCCCACGGCGTGTAACGCTTTTTTGTGCTGTACAGGTGACGCTTTCTCAGCCTTCCTGAGAAAAACACCTGGGTCACGTCTCGGGTAACCAGAACCCCCTTCCTCAGGTTGTTTCCTTTCCCTCAGTCCCACGAGATACAGTTGCCTAAATCATATCGATATCCAGCACGGACACCGCCTTCACGTTTCTCAAACATTGTTTCAGAGATGTTTACCCAATGTAGGAGTATTGTCCCAGCAGACGGCCCTGGTGGTACGACCAGATATCTGATGTCTGCTTTCATGTTGAGAGAGTTAGAACCAGAGCATTGTATAGAGTGCCAGAGATACATTCCTGCCTGAAATGTAATATTTCCTCCAAGATGGTGGCATATGGGGTTAATAATGTTCAGACGTACAAATGTTAAGGAAGAAAACATTTAAGGGCATGCTGTTAAATATCAGGAAAATTGCCAGTGATGGAGTGGGGTGGGGTTGGGTGGTGTGATGTGATGCGGCTTGACGAGAAGCAGAGTTAGCATCGCACCCGGAAAGTGATTATTGTCCAATAACAGCACGTCCTGCATCGTTTTAGTCTTTTATTTCTCTTACAACGCAGCAATCTCTCCACTATTAGTTTCTTTATCCATTCACAGTTACACTTTACAAGTTAGTTTCTGTTATCGCACAACTCTTAGGCTTCCTAATTTTATTTATTTATTTTAAATCCAAACTTTTGTTATTCGAGTCGGCACAGTTCAAAACATTTTTTTTTTTTCCAGAAGAAAATTAAATGTTACAGTGGGGGGAAAAAATGTTTGTATCCTAGCTTATTCCATAAGAGAGCACTTTTCAGATTAAAAAAGAAAACATAATACTGGGTTTTAGTGCAAAATGAAGACGTGAGTGTGACAAAGTGTCCAGAAGAACTGTAGCTGGTTCTGCAAGATGCTCAGTAAAACCTACAGCTCGTTTCCTTATCAAACTGCACTCACCGGACCTGAGACTAAAGCAAAGGGTCGTCTCGCACCAAATATTGACTTTATTTCATTTATTACGGCTTACTGCTTGCTGTTTATAGTATTAAAAAAAAACATAGTTTGTTGTTGCATTCTGCGGTTCATCAGTGTGTTTTGTCCTGAAGACTTTCCCGTGTTACAAAGGACAGTGTTACAAAGCTGTTGCAAAGAGCTGACACAGGAGACTCCTTGAATAAATGTTAAACAAATGTTTCGTCCCTGTAACAGAGTTGCTCCAAGAGAAGCGATAAGTTACTGTATTAAGAAAAAGCACTGTTCACGTTTCTGTTCTGGAAAATTAATCAACACCTTCTGACCAATCAGAGCTGAGCATTCAACAACGAACCGCTATCGTTAACTTTGGTATAATTATGAAGGCTCAGTGCAAGAGTACACCTTATTCAGCTTATTTCATTACCTCAGCTTTAAACTCGGGGTATTTTGATGATGTCTATCATTCAGCGTTTAAAATGGACCAGGGATGTTCAGCGGAACATTTCTAGAGAGGTGTTTTTGTTCTCAACAGAGAGATGAAGCTGATTAAAGAACCGAGGACTCTACGTTCCTGCCTCGCTGTACTCGTTTCCCATATACACAAAGAAAATGTAGTTGGACACAGACGTGAGCTCATAGGTATTCTACACCCATCCCCCCCCCCCCTTTTTTTTTTTTTACCCTAACACACACACACACCCTTCCCCCATTCCCCCTTTCCTCTCTGGCCCTCATCTGGTAGTGTTCAGGCCTGGTGTGCTGCTGAGAAACTTGATCTTCCCTCTGGGTTTCAGCTATAGCTGAGCCTCACAGCCAAGGGCCTCGCTCACACGTATAACTAACACCATACACACACAGTCTCAACGCTATACAGCTCCTTAAAAAAATTTTTTTTAATCCTATGGCATGTTTCGCAAAACAAACACACTACACCGTATGCACGAGATGGTTCCTGTTAAAGCTGAGAGGAAAACTCGGCTTGTTAGGAGAATAAATCTAACAGCCGACCGTAATCTCAGCCGAGGAAATGCATCCATGACTGCAGATCTTGCGAGCCTGAGGCAGGCCTTGTGTTTTCACTTCCTCTCACTCCCACGTTTTCTCCTCTCATTCTCCCTCTCTTTCCATTTTTCATTCCCGTCTTTCTCACTTCTCCTTGCATAACACTGTTCTTTCCCCTTCTCGAACACTCATACTTTTCCCCTTAAAGATTCTTCTTCTTCTTCTTTATTTTTAAATAAACACACAGTTCTACATCGTGATCAGGTCCTTTCACAAGAACTTGTGTGCATGTTTTGCATAATTTACTTAAAACATTGATAAGAAAATAGCATTTTTGTCCGTCCCACCTCACTATATCTACACTTTACCTCACATCCCTTATCCTTTTAACATCTTACACCTGAAGCATCCTTTTCCATGAGATAATATTTACTCATAATGAAGCCGTGTGCAAGCTATTTATTTCTACAAGGTCTTAAAATGTTTTTGTATAATAACATATATTCTATTATATAGACATGAGTGTTTTACTGGGAAATACACCACTTGCATTTTTCATACAAGCTCCATCCGGG
>JAPFFA010000023.1:5656228-5671527 GCA_026153275.1 Sciades herzbergii
GAATCATGCATCTGTCACATTCATTTAGTTGAATGGCCTGCTTTGTGGAGGAACACTACAGATTAATTTAAGGGTGAGTCACTTGGACTGAAGTAGCTTCAGTTAGGGGCTAAATACACTTGTGTTCTCATGCACGAAGCGTTTTGTATTTTCTTACAGCTTTCTCATCGTAACCAGCACCCAGCAAAAACCATTTCACCGTGGATTCTTCTATGATCGGTGTCGATCTTTGTTTCAAAGCTCTTCTGCCGATCTGTTAACTTGTGCAGGTCGGTAATTGTTGGAACATCCGTGTTGACAGATGAAGAAGGCTGCTGACTTTCTGTCACCAAAGTGTTTGATACGACATTTACAAGCGCTTTGATTTCTCAAAGTCGACAGCAAAGGCTTTGCAGATTTCTTGAAGCTTTGGTTTCGTTAGTTTTGACACTTCTTTGAAGGTTTTAGTGAGATTTAAATTCGAAAGATTACTGTCAGTGTGCGACGCCATGTTGTTTTAGTGTGTTTATATTTTGGTTACCCCACAAGACGCAAAGCATTATGGGTAAATGTGAAAGTAGTCAATATGTAGCCTATGTACATATTGATTGTGCTGTATGTTATGTATGTTATGATGTATTACTCGGGCACACAAAGTTTCCAGCATACTGTAGACTATATCCATAAAATATCCAGTGACAGGGTGGACAAACTGTTTTTCATTGTAATTGACAGTTTTACTTCACCTTTAACATGAGGTGCAGGTACTCATCGGGATGGCTGCAGGGCAACGAAAGAGCTTTTGTGTGTGTGTGTGTGTGTGTGTGTGTGTGTGTGTGTGTGTGTGTGTGTGTGTGTGTGTGTGTGTTTTTCTCTCCACTACACCTGATGATGTGGGTTTTTTTTTCCTCTTTTATTTGCCTCACATCTAAGGACTGATGGCTAAATTTATTTTGCATAGAAAAAAACACATGTAATTACCATAATGTACAACTAACCACGGCAATTATTTCATTTAGAGCCAGTTCTCTCTCTCGGCGGCCTCTCTGCTGCCAACACTGCATTTAAAAACGCTGGAGAAAGGGAGTGGAGCGGCGGAGAGGAGAATGGGGCGGCGGTGGTGGTGATATTGGGAGGAGGAGGAGGCGGAGGAGGAGATGGTGGTCTGGTGATGGGGAGTTCATGTTAATACGGCTGCTAATTTTGCAGAGGAGTCATACTCGAATGGATCGTGCTGGAGCACCTCGAATGAAAGCCCTCCGATGACTGGCTGAAGTAGAGCGTGCTCCGTCTGAACCACAGGAAGTGCATTAAACGGGAAAAGTGGCAATTAAGAGCTGTTTATTCCTGTTTACATGCAGTCCCCGCCAAACAAAGGGGCTCCATAGGTGAAGTGGACGCTGAGGAGAGCACTAATTGTATAAATGCACACTTGATATTTCGCCGCAGCAGCAGACGGGATGATTAGAGGTAGCTCAAGGCTCCTAAAAGCTCCTGAGCTCCTGCATGGACATAAGAGCAGCATGATGGCAGCATGAGGGTTTGACTAAGATTACACAACGAGGTAGACAACGTGAAGCTATTGGATCTGTGCAAATTGCGTACAGACGTTGTTTCAGTCGCACTTTAAAAAAAATACATGTATGTATATTTCTATGGATGTTTTCAGTGTAAACAAGGATGTCTCAAATCATGCACGTAGTCTGAAACAAGACATGGGACAAGTATCGGAAAGAAACATATGGCATCATTTATGATCAAGTCTTGAAAAGTAAAAGCATAATAATAATAAGAATAATAATAAGGAAAAAAATTTCTCCTGACCTGTGATAAATAAATTTTTTTAATGAATTAATACACAATATGAAATGGGATGGGATCACGAATGGAAATCACACATGGAAAAATAAAACTACATCCTGTACCTGTGTAAAAAAGAAAAAAAAAAATCTCAAGCCTTACATGTGAAACCTTAAGATGAAAATAAATTAATAATGTGGGGGAAAAAAATCACCTGTGAAATCAATTAATAAGATGTGAAAAGAAATTAATCTTGATGTTTGGAGGGGGGGAAGGACATAAATGAAAAGATAAAAATGCTGATAAATGTGGAAAAATAAAAGCACATGCTCGGTGTGTGTGTGTGTGTGTGTGTGTGTGTATATATATATATATAAATAAATGTTAAAAGTGACTCAAAATTCCCATGTGGAGTTTGTATGACTTTCCTATAAAGGGACACCAGATGGAATGTGTATTTGCAGCACCTGTCCACCTCCATTGAGTTTGTTGGTCAGTTTGACTTTACTGAAGGACACCGGAGCCTTCATCCAGTGGGCACCAAAGTTCGGAGAGTCGGGGTGGATGTACACACAGCTGTGACTGTGGGGTTCCGGTTTGCCAGCAGGGACCCACTCGCCATTCACGTACTTCCAGCGGTGACCGTCGGCCGGGCTGAAGTCCAGGAGGAAGGAGTACATGGCGTTGGGGTCCAGACCAGACACACTCACTTTCAGTACCGGGAACATCCTCCTGGGGAAGACGTGGTGTGTGTGGCACAATTCAGAACCAGAATGACTCCTATTGTCTCACTCACACACACACATAGCCTACACACTTGCCAAAAACTCAAACAAAGCACAAAACATCATCTCATCTATTCAGCGCCTCATCTAAAAAATGGCAATCACTGTAATATGCATAAACTTCATGAGAGGTTTGCAAACTGGTCATTTTGCCCACTTTTTTTTTTTTGCATGATTGTTTTTTTGGACAAAAATGCCTTTAAGTGGGGCTATTGGGAAACATGTAAATGGAAAGACACCCACCTGCAGTGGTGACCTGTAACTACAGAGTGAGATGGTCAAGACACCCTTCAGCTCCACAATACAACAACAAACCCATCCAAATAAATTAAACTGCCCGTTCCAATAAAGCAGGCCAATAACTGCAATAACAAATAGCTTAATTGATTTAGATCCAGAGAGAGAGAGAGAGAGAGAGAGAGAGAGATGGAAATACAGAGTGCATTAAATGTAACATTTCCGAAAACAAAACTTTTAGATTATTATTATTATTATTATTATTATTATTATTTTAGAAAATGAGTAACCTTGTGTTCATATGTTAATGTTATCAAGGTTAAAGCTTGTCATTTAGATTTTCAAACAAATTCTCTTCAAAATTCTCCCTGTGTAAAACTTTTTATTTGATCTATTTTTTTTTTGCATAAGATTTATTGTGTTTAAAAGGCATCAGATCAAAGAGCATCAGCTATTATACAATAATTATTTTTGCTCTCTAAGTTATAAACAAATAGCTCTTATAATCTTAGTTCATATCTGGAAATCCGGCTTGCATTTTTATGTTTGTTTATTTGGAACACAAAAACAAACAATAGTTTTTTTTTTTTTAATTGTTTACTTATTCTACAGTATAATCTATTTAAAAAGGCTAATTATTGCATCTGTAAACTGGTGGTGGGTGTTATTATTAGACCATTTTACCAAGTTGTGGATTCATGTTTAGGTCTTTAAGATAAAAATTATTGAAATTAGGACAGCTGTTGAGTTCAGAGTGGAAAATTATTATTATTATTATTATTATTATTGACACTTTTTTTTTTTTCCCTGCAGTCCTCCCCGAGGCCTCACCTGCCGTTCTTGGTGACGATCATCTCGTTGGTGACCTCGCGGAATTTGCGCCACAGCTCGGCGTCCTCGAGGTTCACGCGCAGCTGCTTCTCCGTGGGGTCTCCCTTCTCTCGGCCCGCGCGCAGCTCGCTCTCCACCGCGCGCAGCAGCCGGTTCACGCAGCACGCGCCTGCCCCGCCTGCGCTGCTGTTCCCCGCGTCGCCTTCTGCCTTCATGAGCTCACGAGACACCGACTCTGAGAAAAAGTCGGCGCGGTTGAGCGCGAGACCGAAATCCACAGTAAGTAATAATGAAGAGTTTGGAGGGAAACTTTTTTTTTTTTCCTGCGTGTTGATGAGAAACTGGAAGCTCAGCTCCCGCACTCCCAGCCCAACTCCATCCTCCGGACAGCGCGCGAGCTAAGACCCCCGCAGTCACGTGGCTCTGGCCTCATTAAGCGACTCCTTAATTCCGAGTTTCAGACTCGAGTTAAAATGAAAGAGTCGCAGCACCGTTTCAGCATCATCGCATTCTCACGGGTCCCGGTGTTAAAAACCGGAACAGGCTTTTCATTTCACTTCCAGCTTTAGTCCAGAACATTTCAAACAAACGAGTTTATCACCTGCTAAAGACTAAACGTTCTGAGGAGGCACCATGACTGGGTTACTGAGGAGCTCATGGCAGAAGTTTCTCATGGACACGCAGGGAAAGAATTATTTCGTTTTACAAGCCACTCGGTATTCAAACCACTGCACGGACATGTCAACGATATTTCCAGAGATCTCCTTTAATCACGTCCACTCCATGCATTCACATTCAAACCATTAAGTCATTATTTCGTAATAAAGCCCAAGGCATCACGCTTTATGTTACAGATAAACAAGGAGATTAAACCAGGAGACAAATCCAGGAGATAAACAAGTAGGTAAAACAATGAGGTTAAAAAAAAACCCCAGATAAACAAGGAGGTAAAACCAAGGAGCTAAACACCAAGTGATAAATAAAGAGAGAAACAAGGAGATAAAAACAAAAAGATAAACAGGAGATAAAAAAAAAGAGATAAACAAGGAGGAAAAACCAGGAGATAAACAAGGAGGTAAAAACAAAGGGATAAACAAGGAGCTAAAAGCTAGGAGATAAAACCAGGAGATAAAAACCAAGAGGTAAACAAGGAGGTAAAACCAAGGAGATAAAAACCAGGAGATTAAAAAAAAGAGATAAACAAGGAGGAAAAACCGGGAGATAAACAAGGAGGTAAAACCAAGGACCTAAAAACCAGGAGGTAAAGCCAAGGAGCTAAACAGGAGATTAAAAAAAGAGAGATAAACAAGGAGGTAAAACCAAGGACATAAAAAGGAGATAAAACCAAGAGATAAACAAGGAGGTGAAAACAAAGGGATAAGCAAGGAGGTAAAACCAAGGAGCTAAAAGCTAGGAGATAAAAACCAGGAGGTAAAACCAAGGAGATAAAAACCAGGAGGTAAAAACAAATATAAACAAGGAGGTAGAACCAAGGAGATAAACAGGAGATTTAAAAAAGAGATAAACAAGGAGGAAAAACCAAGGAGCTAAAAACTAGGAGATAAAACCAGGAGATAAAAACCAGGAGGTAAACAAGGAGGTAAAGCCAAGGAACTAAACAGGAGATTAAAAAAAGAGAGATAAACAAGGAGGTAAAACCAAGGAGATAAAACCAAGGAGATAAAAACCAGGAGATAAGCAAGGAGGTAAAAACAGAGATAAAGAGATAAAAACCAGGAGATAAACAATGACACAGTGCACATTTGAGTCCAGTCTTAATTACGTTTGTTTTTTTCTCCCACAGATGTATTTGAGTTCAGCTGTGAGGCACGAATCCGCTTGTGTGTAAAATGCCCAGAGCTGCAGGTATAAAGCTTCTCTTCACAGGTATAAATCACACACCACAGCACCTCTCAACTCAGGGACACCGGGAACTCTGACTATAGAACAAAAATATATGCACCTCCAAAAAATCTCCCTCCTTTGGAACAGCACTGAGGTGATCACTGAGCCTGTATCGGTGTAAATAACGGGTTAAAAGCGAGGAGAGAAATTCCTTTATGACGGAATATTCAGGAAACCGTCAGTGAGGATGCTCGGGATAATAACTCATCCACTCTCAGGACAAACGGGGAATAAACCGGACTGGTCTTTGTGCCTTTTCCTTTCAAAGTTTGACCCTAAAAACATTCAGTTTCCGAGTCCATGACAAGGTTTATGAAATTCGACTCAAAGAAATGCACCAGGAAGTATAGAATTTATTTCTATACAAAACAGAGCTTTGATCGCCTGGAAGTTAGAGACTAACTGAAATATCAGGATCAGCTACTCTATTGGTATTATTTTTAGTTTATTAAGGATGATGAAATCTTTTGTGACAGAAATGCAAAAAAAAAAAGCTTTTGACGGGTGAGTATGCAGCAGAGAGCCAAAGGCCATTACTGCAAGATAAACAAACAAACAAACAAGCTCATCTTGTAGGAAAACTGAGAAATTGAACTGAAATTGATGTTTGCACGTTAAAATGATTTTAATAGGCGGTCTGAGAAACAAACAAACCATATGTCGGGGAAATGTGGTGTTATTGGTCATCATCATCATCATCATGATATGAAGTTCTGGATAATGCAGTAATGTATTAGTCCGTGCTGTTTTCAGGATCTCTGAGGTTCTTGTGAGAGTGAAAGAGATGCTCTGACTGTCTCATGCGTATTTGCGCATGTTGTCGGTATTAAAGCGATGCTCTGACTGCCTCATGCGTATTTGCGCATGTTGTCGGTATTAAAGCCGGCATTAAGTCTCAGCGCCACTAATTGCAGCCGTGCTGTCAGGGGTGCTCGGTTTTGTCCGCATCATGAACCCACTGCTCTTTAGTCGGACCTGAGAGCAGGAAAGCGGGCTGGATGTACCGGGAGCAGGCGAGGGGAAGCGGAAACCTGATCCTGCAGCTGCGCGCGCGGAGATTTAAGGGATTTAACGACTTGACGCGCGCGAAAGGTCTCGTTAAACGAAGCCTCTTGACTATTACAGCAACGAGGGGGGAATAGAAATAAAACCCTCCAGGCGCAGGGAGGATCACGAAATATTCATTTGCAGTAAAGATGGAGATCCGCAAGAGCTTTTCGGATTCATAGCTTTAATCACATTAAAGATTTATTCCAGCTGCATCAGATAAAAGACTGAAAGACTCAGGAATCCCTCCAGCCTTAAATAAGATTTTAATTACATTTGTTCATAAAGGCTGCAATTACACAGCACAGAAACTCAGCATCACTAGGAGATACAGTAACATCTAAACAACAACATGATGCTGCACAAGACACCTTGCTGAAACCATTCATCATACCAGAAATGTCAAAGAATTACAAAAAAAAAAAAAAAGACATGACAAACCTTCTCAACAAGATAACTCAAATAAGAAAACTAGATAACCTCCTGGATGATTTATCAAGTATTCCTGCAGCTGTTCAGCTTGAAAACTCACACACTGCAGGATTGTCCTTTGAAATTAGAATACATCCTTCATTTCAAACCAGCCATTATATGACCTTTTAAAGCACAGGTCTGGGTGGTTGTTTGTTTTCAAGTCTCAGACATTTTTCATGTATCATGTAAAAGAAGCGTACACAAGAAATTCTGACTGACGCTTCTTAGGACAGCCTCAAACTCAAACACATCATCACGGCCTGGAACGACCAGCAGTATTTTTATTTTAAAAAAAAGCTTTATGGAAATGTAGGACACCAAGAAATGGTAAATAACAGAATGATGACAGATCTTCGGTAACAATAATAACAGGAGAAAAAAAAAAATCTCAAAAAGCTACATCCTAACCACTGAAAGGCTGAGAATGTTAAATCTGGATATTTGAGATCGAATTTATCAAAATTAAAATGTAATGACCAAAAAAAGGCAAACTCTCCCCTATTTATAAAAATATTCTCTCATATAAAATATGAAATTATAAAGGCATCTTATCGACGCACACAAGTGCCATTTTTGACTGAACATGTCACTAAAAGTGCAATAGTCAATATTTGTCATTCCTTCCTAGAACAAAGGAGAATAATGAAGAAAATTATGTAGAAATTATTTTAAAAAACAGTTTAAGCCACTCTCTCAGAATAAATGTATTACATAGTTGGTTTAAAAAAAAAAAAAAAAAAAAACCTCAATCCAGAAACCTGCTTTCTGGTCTGGAATGACTGTATTTAAATCAGCCTGTATCAGTCATTTAAAGACGCGCCCCCAGTGCCCTTCCACCTCTTCGTAAACCTTTATGAGAATCTGAGAATTTTGCATGTTGATATATCAGGAGTTGTAACTTTCAGCCGAATGTCCGAGTGAGCTTGAAAGTGAAATCATGACAGTGGTAACTCTAGTTAAGTTCTGGGCGATGGGCTTTGTGTACAAGGGTGGAAATATGTGCAGCCTGAGTTAAAAAAAAAAAAAACCACATCATTCAAATCGTTTTCAACTGTTAGAAACCTTTTTTTTCCCCCCCCATAAATCTTTACCTGATGCACCTGTGAGTTATTAAGTCACGTCTGATTCCTTCAGTGACATGTAAAAGGGAATGTGTGTGTATTGATACACATTCCTGGAGAGCACCCAGGCATCAGGAGAGGAAACACACACCTGCAGTGTGTGCGTGTGCACACCAGGCAGTAGAGTGGGCGCTCGAGTGTGCACGAGCAGCGGGCACTCAGGGTGCAGCAGAGCGAGATCAGGCGCTCAGAGAGAGAGAGAGAGAGAGAGAGAGAGAGAGAGAGAGAGTGGTGGGGCGAGAGAGGTCCGAGCTCCACACGCCACTACACATCACTTGAAACACATGGAGAACATCTTAATCAGTGCGTCCCTGCATTAAAACAAACACAAATCAGTAAACAGCCGGCCGCAGCCAAAAAGCAGAAGTGTGAAAAGTCTGTTTTGGTCACTTGAGCGCGAGCCACAAATGAATGGAGCCTTTGACTCTGGGCCCATTTAAATCAGGGGCAGCGAAATGACCACTTTACAGCTTTAGTACTTTACAGAACATGTTTAAAATAAAACAAGAAAACTGTACTTCAAAGAGCTGACTTAAGATATAAATCCTACAGTTTTACATAAAACAATGATATTTTACTCGACATGACAAAACAATTGGATTTACATGACAAGGCTGGAAATAAATTTTTTCTTTCAGAAACAGATGAATAGATGCTTAAAAAGGTGTAAAAAAAAAAACCTCACCTGGCAAACGGAATATACGACAAGCTGTACCTGTGACAGAAAAGCGGAAGAAAAGTTAAGAGTATTGAATAACGTTAGTATGGAATAAAATTTTCGGGGCATGCTGTTACAGGAAACTAATCACTGATGGGGCAACGGCACATGCAGAAGTGGTTCATTTCTTTCACAGAACAGCAGTTCGAGCTCCTGAGTGTCACAACAGGAAATGACATGGAACGTCTCTGAGACAACTTGCATTACAGCACCTACAGTATAAACACTCATTCCCTCACCAGCCTTTTTTTTTCCTCTCTCTCTCATATATAACAAAAAATAAAAGTGCAGCTACCAAGAATCCCAGGAGCATCTAGTTCTCCATCTTGAAGGCACCAACACTGGAGACTCCTTCAATAACTGGTCAGTAAACATCTCCTGACAGATTAAAAACTTCATCAGCTTTTCGTTCTCAAATAACAACCCGTTTTAAATCGGTGTATTATTAGTCGTTGATTATGTGGCACCTCCATGAAAGAAGTCTCTGTATAACTCTGTTACTACACACCAATCAGTCATAACATTATGACCACTGACAGGTGATGTGAATAACATAACAGTGATTATGTCGTTACACTGGCACCTGTCAAAGGGTGGGATTAACCTGTATTAGGCAGCAAGAGAACAGTCAGTTCTTGAAGTTGATGTGTTGGAAGCAGGAAAAATGGGCAAGCGTAAGGATCTGAGTGACTTTGACAAGGGACACATTGTGATGGCTAGATGACTGGGTCTGAGCATCTGGGGGAAAAAAAAAAAGGCACATCTTGTGGGTTGACACCTTTCTGTTTGAGCCAGCATTAACTTTTTCAGCAGTTTGTATGACAGTAGTTCTTCTGGATTGGACCATATGGGCTAGCTTTTGTGCCCCATGTGAATCAATGAGCCTTCGACACCCATGACCCTGTCGCCGGTTTACTGGTCGTCCTTTGGATCCTTGAACCACTTTTGGTAGGTACTAACCACTGCATACCAGGAACACCCCACAAGATGTGCCTTTTTTTTTTTAAGAAATGCTCAGACCCAGTCATCTCACCATCACAATTTGTCCCTTGTCAAAGTCGCTTAGATCCTTACGCTTGCCCATTTTTCCTGCTTCCAACACATTAACTTCAAGAACTGACTGTTTTCTTGCTGCCTAATACAGGTTAATCCCACCCCTTGACAGGTGCCAGTGTAATGGCAATCAATGTTATTAACTTCTTCACCTCTCAGTGGTTTTAATGTTATGGCTGATGGGGGTATAAACAACAACCTATAACGTAGAATCAGTGCATTAATACAAACCCATGATTTGAACGACGGCCGTCACGGTTATTGCGTCACGTAAAAATATCACACGTCTGACAATTTCTTTGACTCTCTACTTCATAAAGAGATGCCATTTTTCCACACTAAAACCCGTCTTCTTAAAAAACAAAAACATAATTTAACTCTACAGCGAGAACAAAGCCCACAACATCCACCACACACTCACAACGAATCTGGCAGCGTGCTGGAGAAATAATTGGCTTTTTTTTTCCCTAAATAAAAAAAAAAAAAAAAAATCACCATTTCATTTTGTTGCCAGAAGAGAGGAAGCCAGCGTCTGTACTTCGTCCAAGTCAACAGTCAGGAAAATGTCACACGTTTATGCTGAACGTTTTTATCAACACGGTGGCTGTGAATTGAGTAAGTGGCCCACTCACCAAGTTAAAGCCAGGAACTGGAGGATGCAGAAGAGAACAGCGAGGCCCTTGTTCTGCCACTGACGGGGAAATCAACAAAGTGCACAGGCTGGTAACTCGTTTCCCAAATCAATAATCCGCAAACGTACAGTACCAGTCGAAAGTTTGGACACATCATCTCATTCAAATGGTTATTCTTTATTTTTATTCATTAAAAGTCACTTCTTCGTGTCTTAAAGTAACGATGGACGTCGTTTCTCTTTACTTAGTTGAGCGGTTCATGATATAATATGGATTACTACAGTTGTGGTGTCAAATATTTACTGTATTTTTATTATTTACTACTTGATCTCAAACGCATTAAGAAGGCAAGAAACTCGTCCACTAATTAACTTTTGACGAGACACACCTCTTAATTGAAATGCATTCCAGGCGACTACCTCATGAAGCTGGTTAAGATAACGGCAATAGTGTGCAAAACATCATCAAGGTAAACGCTGGCTACTTTGAAGAATCTAAAATATTATATCAAACATATTTTGTTTAACACTTTTTTTTGTTTACCACATAACTCCATATATGTTCCAGATGTTATTTCATAGTTGTGATCTCTTCAGTGTTGTTCCACAGTGTAGAAACAAGATTAACTGTGAGCTACTGCTCACTTATGTATCCCCCCCGCTCTCGCTTATATCAGAATGCAAGCAATCGAAGGAATAGGACACTTATTATGAATGTTGACGTCAATAAATAATTAACCCTGAAACAAGTAAGTCAAGAGCAGTGTTCTCCCCAGGGATTTCAAATAGCATCCTGGGAAACTGTTATTTCAAAATAGCATTTTGCTTCTTGAAACAGCGTCAAAATCCACCCTATACGTTTCGTAAATACATTCAGTCGGTAAACAGGAAGTCGATGTGTGACAAACCTGAAAACGGTATAGATGATATAGAATCCCAAGCTGAAGCTCGGAACGAAGCGGCTATGATTTGTGGTTGCTGAGAAAAAGGGTGTTTCGGATGGACAGACAGAGGTAAACCAGTATACAACACCCCCCCCCCCGGAGCAGGGGAATAATAAAAATAGTTAAAAACAACAGAAACACCTATGAATGAGTACAGGAGGGGTGTCCAAACTTTTGACTGGGACTGTAAGAGTTAAAGGAGGTACTGTATGTGCTGATAATCAGTTATACATCACAATATAATTAACACAAAGTCCTTAATGAACTCATTTAGTAGGCAGCGTTTGCATTCCTGCGATAACATCTGTCTCAGTAGACAGGCAACAGAACGACATCTGGCTTGCTTTGGACAGATTTCTAGAAGAATCTCTTAATGTGAAAGTTTGAGAAACAGGGCTTACGTAAAATGTGAGGACTGCAAATAAATAAATACAGGCAATTATCATATGAGATGATCATGAAATGAATTAATAACAGCACATACATCATTAATCTACATACATTAAACCAAAAAATACAAAATATGCATATTTATAGACAGAACTTATAAAATATACCAAAAATAATTACCCAAAATGCAGAGCAAAGAGTCAACACGAGGCATATCTAAAATAAAAGAGCAAAATTATTTCTTTATAAATTGGACAAAGCGTAAACAATATGGATAGAAACAGTGCACAGAATCTGCCTTCATACGGACAATGTATCTGTGTGTGCGCGCGCTCACGATCATGACGGCCGTTGCCAGTGCTCTCGTCTTGTCACACATCCTCTTCAGCTGCTTCCACGGACCCATCAAGAACATCGTGCTAGAACGCAAACAAAAGACACGATTCTGCATCCGAGCCTCGAAACACGTCTGATATTGAACATTCACGTGCGCTGATAAAACTGTAAATCTTACCTGAGGAGCGAGGCGACGTTGCCAAAGGTATAGAAGATGGCAAACAGGATCAGTCCTCTTCTAGGAACCCAGAGCAAACACGATCCCTGGATATGTGAAGTAACATATGTAGTACACTTTATATGGATATTTATTTGATCCACATTCACTGGATATGAGCAATCGCACGCTCTGATTGGCTACTCTACGACTAGGATATCCGCTCATATACTGTGAGTAGAGAAAAACAAAATGGCGGCGCGTGTTGCTGAACCAACCGAGGACAAAAATCAAAACTCTACTCGAAAACAACCCCCCCCAAAAAAAAGGCAACAAAATATGAAATGAAAGTATTTGATGGTAAGACAGTGTTTTTTTTTTTTTTCAAGAATTATTATTGCATTTTTCACAAATTTCTCCTGTCATTTCACCAGTTTGTTTACATTCTAAGTGGAAATGATTTTGTCAGATGTTTTGTATAAAGTTAATTATCGAATTTGCAAAAAGTAAAAATAAAAATGCTCCGTTTCTCAAAATCCAGTGAATGTGGATAGAATACTGTACAACAGTTATTCCACTCAATCTCATCGTACATGGCTGATAGCCAGTGAGGCGCATAGCACCAAGTTGGCTATCAGCTTATGTATGACTTGGTTTCGTGGAATAACTATTAAATATATAGTATGTGTGCGTCTAAGACGTTTATATACAACCATATAAGGAACATACAGATGGAGTAAAAACTCAACACAAAAGGTTTTCATCAGCAATCACCGACATTTTTTTTTTCTTTAACCTCAGTGCACATTCGATGTACATCAGCGGGATTCAATTAAGCTAAAATTTTTGATCCGGCTATTGATTACAAACGTCCAGATAAGCGACTAACATGACTAAATGGCAACAGGTTACCTTTTCAGTGATTCATTCATGGATATGACATTTTCATTCGTTCTGAACAATATTTTTCCATTTCCTGCCCCAGTATTCCACGCCCCCTTCCAACCAGTTAGAATGAAATAAAACAATGGTTAATAAAGATATTTCAATGAGAACAATGATATCTTCTTTGCTCAAAGGAAGCCAGGGTATAAATAAAACCAGAAAAGTGTGTATTCTGTGCTTTTTGAACATTTCCAGATCACCCTGCTAATTTGCACGTGAATGCAGAATCGTATGAAAAAATACTGTTGAAACGGATTTTCCCGGCATCAACACGTCTTTGGAAAACTCACTGTATCTAACGTCAGGTCTTCCTGTCGCCACGTAAGCAGGAAGTGACAAATTTTAGCAGGTTGGGAAAAATGTTCGTTTACTCTACGCGTTCTTGAAATCACGCTGGAGGAATACGGAAAAAGTGTATTCGATTATATTCACAGAAAAATTAATTCGCTTTCCATTTCTGTTTGTTTTGAATCCCTGATGAACACGTGCTTGTGTTTTGTTTTTTTTTCCACTCTAACACTTTTTACGAAAGCCACGGTTTCTGAACGGATGAGCTTTCTACTCTGAACTTTTCCATTCTGCCTGTGCGTCTTTAAACAGTGTTTTTGACATTGTTTATTTTAGCAACCCATGGCACGTCGTCATTTAGTTTTTCAGACTATCGAGAATAAAAAAAATTTAAATAAACACCTTGTTGGCAGCCCCGACACAGAACAACATTAGACTCGACTTACCAGGATGGAACAGACGACACCAAAAACAAAGCAGGCGATAAAAGCCTTGACGCGCGTTCCCCAGCCCAGCGTAGTCGCATCTCCAGCTGCCTGTAGAACAAGCAGACCAAGATATCACGAAAAATATATCCAGAACAATAGAATACAATATATTTTAAAAAAATACTTCCATTTCCCAATTAGTTCCGGATCATTCCATAGATCAGTTAGCCCTTTAACCATGTGACCGCTAAATATTCATAGTTTTTTGTAGTATACTTGAAGTCTTAATGACTCACAGAGACGCTACATATGTACAGACATTCAGAATGTTTATACACACACACACACACACACACACACACACACACACACAAATTTGAATTTTATGAATTTGGACATGAGATATGCTGATGATATTCAGGCTTTAGGAGCGTTCTTTGGACATGTATATAGCACATTTGGTATACGTGTCTCAGCTGAGGTTTTTATGTCAGTTTCTGATACACAGCTTATTGCCTGTTTACGGTCAGCTCTGTGTGTTGTCCACAAAACAACACAAGGGCGTTTTACGTTAATCAGAGTATGCACGGCTGCACGTAAACGGAACTATGAGTGGAAAAGTCAGTCATTTTCATTAGTCATGTAAACAGCTTAGTAGAAATACTGTCTGTTTTGGAATAAGGGCAAAAACTGGAATGGAAACGTAGTGAATGAGATACAAAATCAACAAGAGTTCAAATATCACATCTATAACACTACACAGGAACTGGCCAAATAAGATTCTTCTTCATCTTTCGGCTGCTCGCATTCAGGGTCACCACAGTGGATCTGTTCCGCATATTTGATTTGGCATAGGTTTCGCACCGGATGTCCTTCCTGACGCAACCCTCCCCAATCTATCCAGGCTTGGGACCGGCACCAAGTATACACTGGCTTGTGCAACCCCAGTGGCTGGGTATTTTAACTAATCAGAATAAGAATCAGAAAAAGCTTCATTGCCAAGGAATTTAGCTTGGCGTTAAGGTGCTAAATAAATAAATACTAAATAAAGGACAGTCTATTCTAATAAAGGAGCTCCATAAAGACGGTCTATTCTAAGATATTAAGAAATAAGAAAACAAGAAAAATTAAAGAAACAACTGTGCAATATACGCAGTATACATAGATATGTGCAAGTCCAGTGAACAGTCTTTTTTGCAGGTGGACCAGGAGTTTGAGGTATGTTGGGGG